>JAQFZH010001368.1:0-21878 GCA_034695485.1 Entomobrya nivalis
AGCCGTGTTGGCAAAATGCATTGTTAGCAAAATTCACATGTTAGCAAAGTGCAATGTTAGATAATCGCCGTGACACAAATAAATAGTATATTTCCCCATTTTCCCCCATTCCATCCATCATTCACCTTCTACCATACTATAAAAATATTGAGGAGACAAGAAGGCAACGCAACGCGCAACGGTCAATATTTTATGCACTTGCTTTCACTTGCGTATCTAAACAGAGGAATGTTGTTGTTGTTGCCTTATACGTTTCATTTTCGTTCTCATTATCAAGTAGTTGACATGCTGCATATGGCTATATGTTGTATGTTATATCAGGTATATTGTTGTGTATTATTATGGAGCTATTCTAGTTGAAACCAAATAACATAAAATGGCAACTTAAATATTTGATTAGTTTACTAGCTGTTGTTTCAACTCGAAAAGTTTTTTCTTTTACACTTTTCCCTCTCTTATTTCATAAAAAATTCTGTAAAGTTTTTGCAAGCAAGAGTGCATAGACACAAGTAAAGTAGACGCACATATCCATACACATGGGCTCTAATGCACTTATTCCTTCCGTTATACAATATGTGTTGTAAATTGAATTACTTTACACATTTCTATTTTCAATAGAATTTCATGCTATTATAGTGCTTTTATTCTTCATATAGTCAATTGAGTATATCTATTTAGAGCTCAGGCTCAACGTAAGCTATCATATACTATGTGAGCTATGTGACACATGATAGCTTCCATTTTTACGTCTTTTCAGCAAACTTTTTCCATCATTAATTTGTAATTACCTACAAGTTTACAAGTATGAAGTAGGGCAAGGTATTAAAATGAAAAGAGAGTTGAATGTGAAAATGAAAATAGAGTAGATAGAAAAAGTAGAACAAACAAGTAATAAGTTTTACACTCATTAATAATTTTGTGTAGGTTTCATGCGAGGGCGCGTATAATAACAGTCAATCAACGTAAGTACTTAATAGCACGAAAGCATCAAAGATCGGTGTATTGTATAGTGTAAGTTTACACATGTAAGCAATGATATGCATGGGATTACGTACTAACGAATAGAAAGAAGGCAATCAAGGACTTTTTCCCCGTCAATAAGCTCAGTTTCGTGTTTAGAGTATGTGATATGAATAAGGATGAGATGCTGTCTTCATGACTAATTTTCAGAAAAACATAAAAGACTTCAACTGGCTATTTTGCGACTTGAATTTCAAGAATGCCACGAAATCGAAAATTCACTAGTTTCAATTACGCTGTAATTTGACAAACAGAAAGGATCATCATTCTATAGACTTATTAACGTATCGTTTGTTTTACGTTTAATGCATCTTGGAGGCTTGAACATTTTTAGCTATCACATCACTCTACATTCTACAAACATAGACGCATGCATGTCTAAATATCATTAAGGTTCAGCTTTTTATTTTAATAGCCAACATTATCTGTGTACGTAAAGAGAAAAGAAGTAGATCGAAATGGACAAACAAGTCAAGTGAGCCGTGCATTACAAATGCATTTTATGATGCTATCCAAATGATGATGACAAAAAAAATAAACTGTCTGGAACAAAAAGGGATTCGCGATGTCGTCAATGTAAGAGCTGCTTTCTACCTACTAGTCTAGATAATCCATTTATTTTTTGTTTTACATCGAATGATCCAATACGTACAGAACAATTCAAGTTTGCATTGAAGATATGAGCCCTATTCCCTGATACACCAAACAATGGAAAAAATAGGTGGAAGAAATGGGAAAGCCGTTATTTGTTATCACTACAACGCAACGTCCATTTTATATATCGCTTTCACCACTATTTACTATAACAAGTATTTATTACTAGCTCTGAATTTTTGGTAACATGCAGGGAAACAATATAAATAGAAGGACCATTATAGATTATAGACTCTCCGTAGATGGATGGTTATTACGATTATTTCCTCCCATTGGAATTGCCTACCAGATGTAACAGAACTGACAGTGTGCAGCCTGTAAACTTACCCCTTTAAAACTTGACGACAACATCATGTATCTCGTGAAAAAACAATGGGCATATAAGAAAATTTCTTATACCGAATTTGAGACACTATCAATAGGTTTGGTTTACCTACGTATACAGTTATGTAAATATTTTATATACTACTGCCAATAAGCACGAAGTCACACAGATGGTAATGGCAATTTGTCGAGGGATGGACGTGAATAAACGAGCATCTTCCTTTCTCCCGTTGTTTTCTCTTCTGATCGTAATAATAATAGTGCATTGCATACGAATAGTATTGACAGAGAAATAAAGTATATTTTTCTGTTAGATAATATTTGTGTCTGTACAGCTGCTTTTGCATGATGATTTTAGGGAAAACGATGACGAATACTGGATTATATGGAATAGAACAACAATACTCTTGTTTACTTACGTTAGCGAATGCGAAATGACTATTATTATTTGCCATTATGCATAGATTGATGGGGTTGGTAATGCTAAAGGGGAGATGGAAAACCTATTTTTATAGCTTATTTGGTTTCACCTACCTGGAGTATTTCTGCAGCCCAAAAGCATAATGCTTTAGGCAGGTGAAAACAAGCAGGCAAATGCAGATGGACATGGAAAAGGGAACAAGGCTATTCATCCGATAATTCATGGGAAAATAACCAACAGACAAGTCGAAAAGGATTATTTTTAGAACTAATCATATTTATTTACAAGGAATAAACGAAAGAATGGATATCTTTACTGAACAGATTCAGTGGTTTGTGAAGTTCCATCAAAATGAGCAAATCTACAAATCGAAAAAATTATTGACAGGTTTTGGATGGGAGGAAGTGAGCTTAGCTTTCCCAGTTGTCATATATAATACGTTGTCAGAGAAGTGCACATAGTCAGCGAAATTCTCTACGACTTTTGTGAAAACAAGAAGCGTAGTGTTTGTGCATGTGCATACATTCTGTAGTGGATCGAAGATAAAATATTTATAAGTGCTTACATACTTAAAGTTATCATTGTCCAAATGTGTAATGTTATTTATATTCTGCCTCTCTCGAGGCCTCTTTCTAACCTCAAAGCTCAGAAGTGTGTACTTTTTGTATGGAAACTAAAAGTACACAGTATATAGCATATATGCTTATTTCTTTCTATATGAATAATGTATTTCATCCTTTTTACAGCCACTTTCTCATGAATCACACATGTTCCATCATCAAAACAAGATAAGTTACAAGTTTAAGGGCACTTGAAATTTACTATCTCTGTACTAGTTCTCATCGTTATCGTTTACCTACGGTTTTTTTGTGGTTATTCAAAATGAAAGATAAAAACATGAAAAATATAGCTAGACTAGACGTACAAGTGTAGTTTCTAGATATATTTCGTAACACAGGTATGCGTATGTTCAAGAGATAAGTGTGCAGAAAAACGCCCATTTCGTTGCAGTAAAGTCAAAAGACTAACAAGAACACTTAAACTTGAGTCGCATCCCTTAAATCATTCTTCCTTCCTATTTTCTACGGTGCGTTGTAAACTCTGGCCATTTTACTGTACTTTCGGCCACACCGTTAAAATGAGCGAACCTTTTTTCATCACTCCTTCTGGATTATCACAAAAAATTTATGGCATAATTTCAGCTACAAGGGGAAGAGGTGTTTCTTTAAATATTATTTTTTCTTATGGCTTTCATGCAGCAAGAATAATAAAATAGAGTTAAGGTAAGAAAGTTCATGAAAATATTTAATGAACTTTTTTTAGACAGATGATACATGATAAATGTTATGCGGATACCGTGCTGCACTGCAACTATGCTAGCGAAAGTGAAATATAAAAAATGTGCACAGACAGAACGAGCTCATAAACAAAATACAACAATATCCAAAGTCAAGTCTTAAATGGCATCTACTGAGACTGATTGCTATAAAAACAATCCATCTTTTCTTTTTGCTATCTGATATTTTCTTACCTGGTTTGCAAAATCCGATCCTTCTTGGACGGAGAGAAGGGGGAGGGGCAAGGTGAAACCATGTCGAGGTAACGGCTGAGCTGGTACCACCATCGTCTTTACAAACTCCTTCAAATCCTGGATTCCGTTGATGTTCCTACACACTGCGGCGAGTTGATCGTAACGTCGATTGGCTTCTGGAGACTACAAAAATACATTTATACATTTTAATTACATTTATGTAGGATAAGTCAATTTTTTCCTGGGTACAATGGAATCAGCAAAATTAAACAGTTGAGTAAAGGATCACTTTAAATTAAAATGGTCATTACTCCCATACCTTTAAATGAAAGTTAAATAAATACAGATTTTACAGGTCTATCAACTATGCAAATACGATTGAAGGAAGGGTCAATTTTCTGCTTGAGTACAATCGCCATCGCCCACCGTGTTTTGATTAACTACCAAAACACTCTTTCAATGACAGCAGCACTCATTCCCAAGAATTTGATGGATATTCTCCCATTATTTTTTCATGTGCTATCCATTCATTGCGACAGTCAACCGAGCATTTTCTATCATTAAGGAAATATACGCTTGAGAATACGATAATGGCAATCTTGTGTTTTCTTTTTGTACAAACAAAAGAATGACAGGTTTCCTGGAATGTGTATGTCTATATTGAAGTTTATTAAATCCCCATATGTACTTTAAAGAATGTCTTATAAAAAAAAGAAAACGCATTAAGCTTTATTCCAAATATATTGAATATACAAAGGATGTCTTCATTTAATAACATATCTGACTTAAGAAAATTTTCCTCTCAGTTCTGCTCATTGAACCCATAATAAGCTATTGTAATTCCAGAGCTGCTTCGTGATTGGCTATTGTTAAAAATTCCTTTGGTCATTGCCAAAAGAGTTACAAACCAAATGCGTGAGAAATGGACGATAGAGTGAAACATGTGAAGGAAAACAAACCAAGAAGAAACCCTCAAAATAGCTTATCATGCAGCAAAAAATGTATGCCGTTTCTCCAAAAGAGGGAGTTTTTTGTACTGAGGAGTGATGAAAGTCAGTAAAATAAATAAAACAGTTAAGACCTGTTGTCAAAAAGGCCCAGAATAAAATCTAAAAAAAACTATTGACTAAGATTAAACTTTTCTCAAAACTTCTCTTGGGTTAGGTTATCGTGTTTGTTAACAAAACTTTGAGATTAGTGTGTAATGTGTAGGAAAAAATGAACATTAACCTAACTTTCTTTATGGACTCAAAACGGACCATACGAATGTGTATATACAAACTTTCAATAAACTCTGTTAAGGCGATTATTCGATAGACACAGACAGACTTTTCCCCGTCCCACCGAATACACTTTTTTGTGCCTAGTAGACCCCATTTTGTGCCTTCCAGTGCTTTGAACTGAAATCCAAAAGGGATAAAACAAGACATTTTACAAATGATTATCATCATCATCCACGCTCATTTTATGGTTCATTCAAGACAACAAAATGAAGCAAAACTGTGCTCTGTGTAGTTAGCTTGAAGAAAAGACAATCTTGTCAGTAGAAAAAAAAACGGAAGCAAGCAAGACTTTTGTCAGTCACCACTTGGAAGACAAAGCTTTGTATTTTACACAACCATGTTATCATCGTGTCTACAGACGATAGGTATACAATATGTATTTCATAGTCTTGAGGACATATACGGATAAACGTGCGAACGCGTCCCATAATTCTATTCTTTCCTAAATGTCATCCATATTTTTTGCCTGTCTCTTTTCAGTTTGCGTTTCGCAACGATCCTATGTGACGATAAGACATTCAATATGATCATGAACACTACCACAAATACACATCCCATTCACCAGCACGATACATGTGATCACGATCAGGTCACCAAAACTCTAAGAGAATGACTTCAACAAATATATCTATGTTTTTTACAATGTCTTGAACATTGTTATATAATAGCTCGTTTAAAGTACTCCTACACCAACAGCAAGTCAAAAAAAAATTGAAGTTTACTTTTTTCCTGTAATAATGCAAGCTACACAAAGTAGACAAGAGACACTCTCGCATTGCGGCTCAGTTGGAGCAACACTTTTTTTTCTGCTTCACCAAACAAGGCACCATCACACATCCAACGGGAATATAATGTCTTATCCCTTCATCGTCATCAGCCCCATCATCATACACGGTACGTTTCCTCCAAAATGAGGCTTGGTACTTCTGTGCACACACACCCGCTTCCATGAAATTCTTTGCTAAAAAGATTGATGAAAATTCTTTATTTTCTTGGAACATTGCTTTCTTGTGCTACAGTGTGTAGTAGTTACCGGAAAGTAACAGTGCTCCTTGTGCTATCATGTGTCATCATTGCAATACAGCTTAAGCACAAAAGAGTGAAGCTTTAGCTTTCTCACTTGCACAAAAAACATAGAAGTAAGCACAAGCCCATCTATAAAAGGATTTAATCGGAGCAGCAGCAGCGGAAGGCGGGGTAGTCACACCGAACGTCCTGTTTCACTCCATTAAGAGAACATATCTACAAAATGACTACGCACACACACATTTTTTATCAAATAATATGTCCACATACATTCATACTCACTATCTGACGATGTTATACATGATACTATTTTTATACTAAAGTTTTTTTTACTATATGACTTTTTCTACATTATTATTCTATTTGGTTTATAATGGCATCTGTTTACGTGGCAGTATCTACCTAGATTTTGTTTGCGTAAAGCGTACTCAAGCCATCATCATTTAAAAAATCCTTTGATAACACGTGCGAAACTCGTGCACGCGTGAATTTTGGCAAAAGTGAAAAATACACCATTCTCCCAAGCGTTGCAACAACACGTCTAGTTTTTAATGGGAGTAAAGAGAGAAAGTCTGCCTTTGATGTTCTACATATTTAAGACAGCCATGTTATTATTGTCGCTGAGGTAAATTGTGTATTTTTTCCCGCATCCAATTTTTTTGCTAAGCAGGGGGTGATCTTAATACGAGCAGTACAGCTACTCTGATCCCAAACTAGAGTTTGATCGATAAGTTTACTTTTAGTTTTGACACTTTTTGTCTTACAGAAATTATGCAAAAAAATACACAGGTACCCACCCAAACATGTTTTGTTGGTACTAGATTTCGTACAATGAACTCGTTAACTTACCCCTGTTGCTATTATTTCTGATCCCACCATTACCGAATCGGACAGTTCTTTGCACAAGTCGACGTACACATCTTCAAGTTCCTGAAAAAATAAACATAAAATGGAAGTTACATTCTGTGGCCAATATCTTTCATCCTTCCAGCATCATTAGTTTGTTAGTTTTAAAACGCAAAAGTTGCAAACTATACAAAGTAACAAGCAAAATTACATTTATTGAACAACCTTAATCCAACTTAACTACATACATAAATAACACAAGTTTAATACAAGGCATGTGCCGTTTAGCTGATTACATGTCACGGAATTATTACATCGCTGCTGACCTTTGATTTGCACCATTTATTACTATTACCAATTTTCGAATCTAACTCACATTGTCATGGTACTGGTTTAACAGGAAACGCTTGCATGTCCATGTCTAATATGTCTGTATTCCATAATCGGACAATTTGTACTGCTTTATCTTGAACATTACAAGATAACTTTGCGTGTGCCAAGCTTGTCTACCATGCACGCTTTTCACCACGAAGCCTGCTATTCCGTGATATTCACTTGCAACTTTCCAAGGCTTGTCATCCAATCCACCCATACATATTACATTTTTAGCTCTTCCTCTCTCCTTTATCCTAGTCTACCAGCTTATCTGGTCCAGAAGAACGATGTGAAAATGTTAAAGCATAAAAACAGCATACAATTCATATTTTAGTAGATAGGGTGAAGCCAACAATATCCAACATGGGAGTCATAAAAAGAAAGTCTGTCCCATGCAGCAAATATAAAAGACTTGAAAAAAATCGTATTGTGAAACATAAGAGAATATATAATGTATGTATACAGTATATAGAATAATTTTTCACTTTTGTACAATATGGATTTATGAGGATTAGTGCTCTCTTGTACACCAATCTTCACTTCCCTTAACTCCGCGAGAATGAATAAAATAAAATGTGTATGTGTATCACATTACCCACATAAATATTTCTCCTGTACCTTTCCCCTTTTCGTTATGCTTTGTGACCGTGAACGTACAGTTAGTAATGTCATACTACCGTGAAAAAGTAATGAAAGTCATAGAGTGAGTCCCGTCCATGTTATCTGTCAGAATTATAAAATAACAGGACAAAAAATTTTATTATAAAATATGCTGACATCTTTTTGCGAAAAGGTATGTACTGACAGCCTTTAGTTTTTAGACGTTAGACTCGGGTTTATCCAGCAAGGTATATAATATGTTATATCAATAACGTGCCTATCCAACAACCATTATTACTTACGTTTCACACATGAATCATGTGTGTGGTGAGAGTGCGAACTGCGGATAAATGCTACCTCGTGCATTACGAATTTGAACTGAAAAAATGCAGAGTATATAACAAACGTAACGTAGCATTAAGAATTTTCTTCGTAGCTTTGTATTATAACCTATTGAATGGAAATTTCTTTTTGCGTTTATATTCTATTTTGTATCCACCACGCGAGGCGTACAAATATGCTTTCTCTTTTATATTGAAACCTCTCCTACCAAGCTTTTAGAAATACTTCTTCAGAGAGAACAAAGTACTTTATTCTCCTTAATGGCAATTCATCCATTAAGTTTGTAGTAATAGTTGGGCAGGTCACGCAATCTTGCTGTTTGTGTTTATATGTACCAAAAGTTGAGAGATCGACTATAATACTAAATATACTGCCCCAACAGATTAATTACCTTTATTTTCACCTTGTAAAGGTAAAACCATTTGACTGCCCAAAATACACTACTAATTTCTCAACTTGCCCAGCACCATGTAGAGCCATAAATAACTCTGGTGAAAGATTGGCTGAAAGTCAACTTTCTTCCTTGAACTTTTGCTTTTTAATTTGCCATTTCATTGCCTTTGTTGTAATATAATAATATATACTTTGCATGACAAACTTTCACTTACAACTTCTGAGATGTTAATGAATGGCTGCGTTGCGTATTTATTTATTTAGGATCATATCGTATCGTGCCCAGAATGTAAATCAGCTTCTTACATCTTAAGAAGCATATTAGGAAATGGTAGTGTTTGCTCTTTAACTATTGTTCATGTAAAAGCACAACAACCTCAATAGTACACATTCTACGTTCATAGAACCAACTAAAAGTTTAGAATCTAAAATTGCTAAGTCAAATAATCATATTCATGAGCCTATCACATAAATGTAAGAACATGTATATTTTTTGCCTCAGAGACTTCACAACCACAACTGTTGTGATGTAGGCTAAACAACAAAAAACAAACTAAAAAAATGAGAAATTCTAATCAAAATGCATAGACATCGATTTAGATACCTGTCGCGCCCAATAACGCATAATGAATGCCAAAAAGGTAGCGAACCGTACAACAATAATAGTATAGAACATGCTGAGCATTAGATTAGAATGTAGGGAATTCATGATTCTTCGAAAGGAATAAAAAATGAGTAAACTAACAAATACGAACAGTAACACACCAGGACAAAGAATTACACCCTTTTTTACAACGTTCACATAAACACATACATTTGCACTATAAATGTAAACAACACGTGCCTTCATGGGAGATAACAGGGTTCAGACAGCTTGTTATTGCAAGTAAAACCATCATATTCCAGACAACATTTTGGCTTAATGTTTTAAGAAACTCAAGAAACTGCATGATGCATGATTCGACTGATTTACACTGATTACAGTCAACTGTCAAGCTTCAAGGTGTTCAAAGGTACGTAACACCGTCTCTCACTCCACTAAAGACATCATTTATATATACTTTGGAGAGACTGCAGTAAAATATAATACCACAAAATACAGAGATAATAGCCAGATGCAAAAAATTGCCTACTTTCTTTTCTACTTTTCCCTCAAAGTTACAAACACAAACTGTCCGAAAACTTTTCACTCTAACTTATTCTCTGACGGAAGAAAAAAGTTTCTCAATAACGCACAGATTTCTCCAAAATAGAGGTAAGTACAACGTGCGCCACAGGATCTATATAAACAGTTGTCCACATCTTTCGTAGAAATATCCATGCGTAAACAAAAAGTGCATACCTATACCTGAAATACTTACTAAATTCTTTATAGCTCCTAGCACAACAGCTAAAGAAAAGGGGAAAGTATACAGTACAAAGAGAAAGCAATAATAGAAACAACACAGCAAGATGACCAAAAGTTTGGTTTTTCTAAAAACAAAATAACTATTTTCATATTGGAATCAATTTTCAAAGGGAAAGCAGATGTGAGTTTGGTTTAAGTTACAGTTGCCACACACCACGGGCACTGATGGTGAACAGGTACATGTACCTGCACAAATGATTAGTTTAGGATGACATACAACATTACACACAATCAGCATCAGCGGAAAAGCAAAATACATTTATTTGTTTCTACGAAGTAAGTATATAAGCATGCATGGTCTTATATCATCAGAATAATGAAGTTTTTTTTTTTGGAAAAAAAACACACCTGGAGAAGTGCTGGTAAAGTTTCCGAATGGTACTCTTTCAACATGGAATTGGTTCCTCGAAGTTGTTGGATGTAAGCGTTATGGGCCTCGTAGTATTGAGCGAGAGATTGGTTCGAGCACATCTGAATGTGTTGCATACATGCATCACTGTAGTCGCGGTAGGCCTGAAATAGAACAAAAAATATATGAAGATAATATTGCGAAGTATAATGTTATTACATTATATTTGTGGCACACATGGAATAGAAAATTATTGGATAGTGTTAGTGCTCAATCAGTCAAAACGACAAAATTTGACGGCAGCAGCGACAACAAAATTTTCTTATATAAAATGAAAGTACAGTGCCGTTTCGGGATCAACATGATGAGATATATAGTACGGTGGTGTTGGTTGTGGTGTAAGTAATCGTGTAAAAACCATTGATTACTAAGACTTTTTCATAATAATAACCAAGTTTTCTTGAGGGGTGGAAAAGCATTGTAACTGCTTGTGAGTGACAGAGCAAGTTTTGGGAGAGAAAGAAAAAAGTTTTAAGAGAATGAATTGACATGACATGATGGTGATGAGCTTTCGTTTCATCTTACTTTTGCCAGAAGCGCTTCCGTTTTGCTAAGAACAGTCTCAAAACTCTCTCGATGTGCAAACACTTTCCGTGACTGAATCTTGAGGCAAAATGTTTTCTCCAGTAGTGGTCGTGCCACCTGCGAATTGCAAAAAAAAATCACTAATCAACTTATTTGCACCAAGTGGCACATTTCATACATTAAGCTTAATTTTTGGTTCCAGACTAAAGATATTTTCAAAATGTGATGCCATCTGTAGAAAATGATACGTATGTAGCTAAACGTTGAGAATGGAAAGTACAAGAAATATAAGAGTGCATTGTAATAAAAAAACATAATAAAACTTATTTTCTAGGAACTTGATGATCATATATCATATTTAATCAATATTTATAAATCGCAATCATGGTCATCTCATCATTCCATTTGGATTCACAATATAAGTTTACATAAAGCAAATTGTAGTATACTAAACTCACTTGTCTGGCCAGAGAAGCTGAAATATCGGAATGAGCTTGAGAATCCAATTCCACTTCTTGAAGAAGTGTTTCCCATATCTGGAACATGGCACTGTTACAAGGTGGCCTGAAACAACAATTCAATAACATATTATCAGCATTGCTCATCCTTTACTAGATGTATAACTTGACTAAAGTTGAACTGAAACTTCATTCGTTTATCTTTTGATATCGTATTTAGGTATATGTAAACTATTCACATATGAATAGTTTATAAGATATTTTATCAGATTAAAACTATTTTGGACAAGCTCAATCATGTACAACTTGAAATTCTTATGAAAACAACGTTTGATCTATTAGCTAAAACTATAGTGGTTTACAACTTAAATAGATATTTTATGAGTTGGTTCTGGGACATGGTGTTGGAAATAGGTTTCGAAAGCTGATGATTCATGTTTACTTGAATGAAGGTTGTTACTTAAATCCCAAAACTTTGTAACATAATCCGAAGGTCTGTTCATTTAATTCACAGTGAAACAAACCACTTGTTGTACTAATCCTTTTCTAAATAGACTGGTATACTAAATAGGGCTTATATTGAAAATAAATGCAATGCTTGTTTTAATTTTCATGTTGCCCTAAGTATGTATTTCACATCATACCATGTATATAGCTTATCATACAAGTTTTGTTTAAATACACAACATACACATGAAGTTTCTAATGCGAAAGGTTTAAAATGTTGTTGGGATTTGTTAGCTTTATTTCGTCTAAATAAAAATATATATTCATTGGGATGATTCATGGAATCCTAAATTAATAACATGGTGGGGTAAACAAACATAATTATCAATAATAAGAATCATCGTGAGTGAGTGTGACATGATTTTTTGACTGTGTAAACTCTATTTGCTTTATAAAGCCATTAATTTTTATTCCACACTGTCACTAGCTGTCTGAGTATTCATGCAAGTGAAGGACGTTCCCTAATTTATAGGGTTTGAAAAAATACAAAGTTTTAAAAGTAAATATTTTTTTATTTTTGTGCATCAATTTTTGGGAAATTACTGCAATGGAAAGTTTGAAAATTAACTCAATCTCCCCAGCCATGGAAGATATCGTGCGAACTAAGGTATGTTGTATTCATTTATGTATTTATTAATTAAGGTTGCAATTTTGGCCAATTTGTTTAAGCTAGATTTTGTATTCTATTTTTTATTATTTTCTATGAATGCATAGCCGATTTACGCAAGAAGGACATTTTTATGGGAAATCCAGTCCATTGAAGACGTAATGGCAGATGGCGTTCAACGGGCAATTATCTGCGATTTCGAGATCAAAGGACCCACTGTCGCTCCCACCCCCACTGAAACATGTTCCAGGTGGAGATTGGCATTGGATTTAGAAGACGTGGAGCCTGCATTCACAGTACACAAGCTAACGCCAGAAGACAAAACAATCTATTTTCGACTATCGTTGCAAGCAATGAAGAGTTCCACAGAGGAAACTGATGTCATAAGTAAGCAATTTAACATGATCAAATGATTTACAAACTATGTTTCTGGAAAAAAATTGAACTTCTAAGCTCTAAAGTACGTTTTTAAACTTGTCCTTTATTTGTCACTTTCATGCATTTTTCTTTCAGATCATCCCAATGCAAAACTGTTTTACGACTCTTCGGATTTCAATGGCACAAGCCTTTCTCCTGGCACTGAGATCCGGAAATTCAGTTTGCACAAACAACTTGACTACGGGTGCAGCTACACGTCATGGTTCAAGGATGTCCTAATTGAGGGCTCATTACTGCTCAAAGTGGATTTCGAAACCTGCGAATCTGTTTGCTATTAGTCACGTTTTTCTACTCTCAAATGAGCTGGTGGTGTTGAAAAATTCGTGCAAAGCGTAATTTATGATGCTCTGAGCATCCTAACGTACTAACATGTGTGAAAGTGCGAATTGCAGTTTTCATGCAATATATTCAGCTCATAAAAACATTTTGTGCACAGTCCATAAAACACATAACATATTTCTTCCTTACCTTTCTTTTCGAAGTTCTGCATTTCTTTTACGGTAATTTTCTATAAGCATTTGTAGTTGAACGGCATGTTGTTCATGGAGTTGGGAAAGTTGCTGAGTAAAGTCCGAAACTGCAAAAGTGAAAAACAAACAATATGTTTAGAAAAGCTATTCTTACTATAAATGTTATACAAGACAAGAATGAATTTAAAATAAATTTATATCATATTATCATTGACTTGACTCAAACTTATCACATCATTACTATTTAACTGCACCTAACTTAATATTGTACGAAAATCGTTTAGTTTGTTTTATTCACAGCTACCGTCGCGTCGACCTCCAATTTTCCGATAACTTTAAACCATTCGTAGTCATTGCCATTATCTAATTTCCAATCTTTTCGTTACAAAGGTGACGCGTTCGGTAAATCAATATCAAATTTGCTTACTTGCTTTACGCAACAACTAGTGAGTCTTTTCTGAAGTTCATATTTGCAAAGTTCTGGTTTGATGTTGGAATGCTTATCAAATATCTCATTTTACCAAAATGGCACATGTGCCTCCCCACTTCATGTGAGTAGGTGTAAAGTTATTAAGTATACAACATCCGCTTTTACTCGCATTGACTTCGAGATGCATACTATGATGACTCTCTTCACAACATTGAATGAAAGCCCCAGCCGGCACCGGAAGTCAAGCTATGAGAAAGGAAACATTAGCAAGTACGGTAGTGGTACTCATATATTATGAAGCCAAGTTGAACTACTGTATTTAATTTAAGCAGGCATTCGTTACTCAACTAACTGTGATGATTCGTTTACTCATTAACTAGCTGCATCAATATTCATGAATGAACATGTAATCATCACTACAATGAAATCTTCATAATTTTTAGCCGAATGACTTGCAGATCATAAGTAAACGATTCTAGTGTGTAGAATCAGTAAAATATGAGAAGTTATTGGGAATACTAAAATAGAAAACATACATAGAATAGTTGGAGCGAAACCTTTAACTGTCAGTAACATGGCGTTTTATGAGATAAACATTTTTACAAACATTGCCCAGATTTCACAAAAGAGATGATATTTCAGTTTCAGTGTTACATGCAACACACGCACACAACCCGTCATCGTCATCAGACAACAGGAGCAGGAGCAACAAGGAGCAACATTATTATGATGATATTGCCATCGTAAAGATGACTAACAACTGTGTTACATTTTTTCCTACATAACTGATTATTATGCCTTACCATAATGTTATGGTATGGTGTGGGGAAATTGAGAAAGATGTTTTAATGCATACCATCGGTTTTCATTTACTGAATATCTTCATAAAAAAAACTATATAAACTCAACATGTTCTTTTTTTGAAATGTTTCAATTTTTTTACACCTCCGCCAAATGCCATATATTGTTTCGTTAAAATATTGTATTTCGACAAAATACCAACATGACGAGTTGCATACTGGAAAAGTAGAAAAAAGTAACAAATTTTCAAATTAACTTCGGAACAGCAGTTTTCTAATATTTTCTTTGTTTTTGTACAGTGGTTTTGAGAATATGCTATACAGCACACATGCATATACATATTATGCATATTATTAGTACACATCAACTTATCATAGTTGGTAGTTGGTAATGAACGAACATGTTGGTAGTTGAACTGTTGTCATAAAAATTCTATCTGTATTTTTTCTTGGTTCGCTACATGTAGGTTTTTATAGTACATTACAAATTTTACTACAAATGAGACTATGAGACACGAGTTACGCTTTACTGTTTTACCTTTAAAAGCTGCCAACTAGGTCGGCTCGTATGTGATATACTTACACACATATATTGACAATCACGAGGGAACGAGGGATGGGATTATCTGTAAATAGCGTACAAGTTGCTATTCGAAAATAGTGTGTAGCTTACCGTAGAATTTATCACACATTTTTATTGTGTGCATTTATAAATACAAAGTTTTTGATAGCATTTGATACATATAACGTGCAGTTGCAGTATTATGATTATGGAATGGTATTTGCCTCATTTTGCGAAACAAGTATAAGTAGAACTTTTAAGAGCTTATAAAAAGAGTACATTGTACGCACTGATTATGCTTGTTAAAAGTCATACTGTATTCATTTTACAACATTTTAAAATAACAATCATGTTTGTAATATCGATTTCATTTCAACATGACTGCCGAGTGAAACGTACAAGATAAATTATCGGTCAGAAGTCATATGTATTCGAGAAAGAACGCTAATAGGCATTCCATAGTGAAAGCGAATCAATATTGTAGAAAATACGGGATGTCTACTTGCAAGCAGGATATTAAAAAGTCCTCGTTTTTTGTAGGTTAGTATAATATTGCCTTGAAGGCACCAAAACGACATTAAAGCGTTTCAATGCATTTACCTATAAATCCTGTTTTAGGTCAAAGATAGAGATGAAAAGGGTTCCTTAATTATTTTGTGGTAGCTGCATCATCTTCAGTTGCGCTCATTTTTGGTGAGCCAAGGCACATAAAACACCACAGAAAATGAAAAGATGGGAAGTATGAAAACTTTTCAAGTCTTGGATCTTCATGTGGTACTTATGGTTTAGTTTAAGGCCATTATGTGCAGCTGGATTGTTATAGTTTTAACTCACAAATTGTTATAGGAGTCACAATGCTTCGGGAACTAAGCTATTCAACCAACCCTTATTCGCATGGATTAGTAAGCTTAAAAAACAATAATGTATTCAGCTTGAACACTACTCCAACTCGAACACATCAAGAAGCATAAGATAAGATGAAATTGTATAAAAATTAATTCATACGAACGTACAGAAAAAATGCCATTTAATTCATCTCAAATTACAAACAAGGACATTGAAAATAAATACCTGCGGGTGAAGTACACAAGCGACTTTGTATAGTTTTTCCTTAACCTTAAAACTACAGTTAATACACAATTCAAGAAATTCAGAAGATGTACTCTAGTTTTAACGAGGTCAAGACGAGCTCTTAAGTCGGACTTAATCTAACTTTGTACAATTTGTTCATTCGAGTGTTGTAACCCGGAGGTAATTTCTGGTGAAATAATAAAATATCACTTGAAAAATATTCACTTGAAAAGTATTTTCTATTTTATGCCGAATCATAAGAATAAGAATCCAAAACCTTTGAATATTCTTATACAATTTTGTAAGATTATGCCACCTCGTTTCACACTCGAGTATTTATAATATTTTTCTTAAACCCAACTCCAAAATTCTTGTAATGATCCTTATTGAGTCATTCAAGCTTTTAAAAAACTTTTCTAGATAAATCGAGCGCATTTCTAGGTATATTCTGTAGCTAAATTATTTCGCAATAATAATGAGCAACTACAAGGCAAAAAAGTTTAGCTCTTACAGAATTCTGTTGAGCATGAATACTTATAAAAAATTCCAACACTTTCGACTACTCTAAAAATATTTTTTGCAGTGTAGTTTCTGAATGTATGAAGTACTACATGAAGCCAGATTTAAGTTGGAAATGGTCTACATAATATATTTTTGATCATTATTTGTTTGAAGTATTTAAAACTGTTTGTAATTGAACGGTGAAATCAGGTTGGCTATACATAACATTTTATTGATAGCAGCATGAGAAATAGGAATGTTTTCATACAACAAATTGACCATTTAACAAGAGTAAATTGTTAAAAATATATCTATTCAGTAAAGTTTTTATTTGGAACTACTTACAGAATATAACCCTTTTTTATGTTAGCAAAATGTAAACTTTGAGGTACATGTCTCTAGCTTTTGGTCCTTATAACAGACCTAGTTTATGCCAGCAACAAACTTGTAGAGAAAGCGATGAAAGAAGTCCCTCTGCTCTCTAGTCCGATTTTGGATCACAAGAAAGGCTTTCTTAGCTCCAATTTTGTTGAGAGGTGAAGAAAGAGAAAAAAATACATGAATACATGCGTCATACACAAAGTGGCAACGGGTACTTTATCATTGTTGGAATCAGACACGAAAATTGTACGTGTTCATTTCGTCGACTAAACACTACTTCCTCATTTTTGAATATGTATATGCATGTACATAATTTTAAACCGATCAGCTAATAATCACATATTATTTTCTTGTGGAGAACGTCAATATTTTTTGCGAGCAAAACATGCATTTTAGTGCTACTTCCCAAAGAGATTCGAACTCTTACCAATAAAACATCATTGTTTCTTCCAGTTATAATATTATACAATTCCGCTTGTCCATTATTGCTAACGTGTTTCGAATTCGGTCTACCAACTAAATATGAGAGCTTAATTTTTTTATTCATTAAAATTAAACTTATAACGCCACCAGGTGGAATGCAAGAAGCTGAATCTAAACTGAGCTAAATTTAAATTAATCTATTTATACTACATTTATAACATATGTTCCTGAATCCTTTTAAAAAATCGTTGCAAAACCTAGTACTTGAAAAATATTGAGAAACAAATGTGTTCTGTATTCATCTATCATATTGTTCGGTTGGAGGGATTGAGATCGAGAATGGAGTCAGATTAGTGTGAACCCTTTAGGGTTTACGCCTAACAAATATACATATTTTAAATAGAAAAAAAAACTTGTTCGAGGTTTTATACTTTAGAAAAAAAGTATTTCAATCTTCGTTTTATACTTCTTATAAAACATAAAAATACGTACATACTGTCATATTTATTAAGAGTCATGGTACATTTTATTTACTTATCACAAAACAATCTTTTTAGCTATGCTACAAGTTTCAAACTAAAGACTCCTGCAATTGTGCTAATTCAATGTGCACGATGCAAAAAATTATATGAAATTTTATGGAAGCATTTAGGATTAATAATAATAAAACTAATAGCAACTAAAACCTTATATATATGTTGTACATGCGGAGGAATAACATAACATATTTATTGGTTTGGTACCATTCCAAATAATAGCGTATACCTTCCTGTACCAAATTCCCTATGTACGCAGTCATTCGAGCTCGGGGCTCTACTTCTAACTGACAAATTCGTAATAAGAAACTTTTGAACCCGTTTATTTCCTTTATGAATTTATGATGAAACTTGAGCGGAAAGAAATGGGGCTACAAAATACATATTTATTTTCATGTGTGCACTCTTGTGAGTTCAAACAAAGTTCCTGGGTATCGTGCTAGATGAAGATGTGTATAGTTTTATGCAATTGTACATAACTCTTTTAGAATATGTTTGCATTTCATTCTTTTCATGTGTAGGTCTCGCTCCGTGCTCCGTACAGGTACACACACACTGTATTTGGGTAACAAACACAAAATCAACATAAATTAGTCTAAAAGCTAGTGCTACAAAGAAAACCAGTATAAAGTACAAACCGGATAGAAAGCAAATGCAAGCACTTCTCTACTTCACTTTCTACAATATCAATAAATTATCAATACATCTTGCAGTTTACCTTGTTATGTTATAGTTCATGTACTATACATATATCACGTTCTATGTTTTTACATATGTCTATACATCTCAAGTTGAACGGATTTCCAGTGCACTCCAGCAGAGCTTTAGTGAAGGAGCAACTGCAGAGTTATTATTAAAGAGTAAAATGCACATGTGTACATATATGTACACCTACAACCCACCTACAAAAACTCTAACTAACAAAGGTTACTGTGTTAGTTATTGCTTTAAAATACAAAGGCACACAGAAAAACGAAAGGTGAAAGTAGGCCAGAAAATGTGCACAGTGGGAAATATATGTTCTTATTTGGTTCCGGAGAACGAGTTAAGTGAATGGAGTCAAGTGCAAATAAAGATAGAAGGCGAGCAACAGAGGAGCAGGTTTGAAGAGATGAGCAGGGAACGATGCTGTCTAACTCTAGTCCATTTGGAAACAAGATAGTTCAACACATAAAATCAGCAATACAAAAAGTCAAGTAGTATGTTTGAGAAGAATGGAAAAGCTATCTTTTTGCTGTCTTTTGAGACTTGGACACTGGTGAATTCAGAGTCGTATTCTAAAGTCCCCTGAGTGAGTACCGAAATGGAAAAGTGTAAAGAATGGAACAATGGAAGTATTACATGAATATGAAAGGAAACGTGACAAAATACGTTTTAGCTATTCTCAAATAAATAAAAGAATGCGGGCTGCTCATTTTTGAAATGATGCATATAAAAAGTAAACAAACACCAACGCAATGTTATACGGGATCCTTTACAAAACCAGGTACACATACTTCAAAGTTGCACTATAACATGAGCTATGTATATATTTTATGTGAACTTTTACTGCATGTGTTTATTTATGTACACGACTTAGAGAAAGTCAAGTTAAAATTTCATGGTCAAACAATTAAAATCAGTATTTCCATTAATTATATGACAGCTCTAAATGCAATGCAAGACATGAAAGTCGTGAATGCATGCATGAACTTTGTTTCTTTAAACAAACCAAATTATCTTACATGCTCATTTCCATCATACACGCATTATATTGTAATGCTTATTTTTGTAATGAACGTGAAACTGAAATGAATGCAAATAGAAAACAAAACGGAGGTTTTTTGATGATGCCATTAGTACAACTGACAGGGAAGCATCAAAAGTAAGACTTGTGATTTGGAAGGAAGTGCATTTTAAACTAATAAAAGTGTTTGGGACAGTCGTGAGAAATGGAAAATCAAAGATTCTAACTTTTTTACTCCTGGATTTTCACTCCTTTTTACGTAGATTCCAAATGCATAGCAAAGCGAAATATACGGTTTACAGTTAAGAATATTGGCAGCAAATGAAAGTGTGGCCACATTCAAAGGTACGATAAAGGGAGGTCTGTGGTAAAAATCTGAAAATGCATTCATGAAGAAAATGAAATAGAGTAGAAAGTTTGGAGACATGCTTTGAATGCATACCCGTTCTTTTGTGCTAGTTTTCCACGAGAAACCACAATGTCATCCGAGATTAACCTTTCTGTCTACAGAGCTAGAGCTACTGCCACGCTAAAAAGCTGAGCTGAGGGGAATGTCAAATTGTTACTAGATTCCGGAAAATGCCTATTTGTTTTGTAAATATCGTGATTTCTACTCAAAGTTTTTTTTATAACTTTCACTGAGTTTATTTCGTTTTTTAGGCTGAATTGCAACTCACCAGGTCGCGTACCTGGTAAACTCGTCGTTCCCTTTGCTTAATGAATATTCATGTCGCTCGTCCTTGTCAAGTACCCACACAGCCCTTGCAATGACAGCTTGATGTGTATCCATGAAATGCGTCAGCATTTTCATTCATGCTCCGTTTCTTTCAGCTCGTTTACAAAACGACAGCATAACGCAGTTTTTAATTATTTACCTTTTATACTTTTTCAAATGTTTATGTTTCGCTGGAAAGAAAAATACGCAATAAAAGGAAATCAGTGGGTGGTTTTATTTCATTTTTCACATTATTAACGCACGCGTTATCGCTCTTTCATCAATTTTTCTCTCCATCACTAAAAACGCAAATGTGAATACCTGCATTGCTTTCCTGTATGCCATAACGTTATTATTAACTTAGAACTCTATGCAAAGGAAAATGGCCTATGGGTTTCTAAACATTTTGAAACAAATTGAATCGTTACTACAGTCGTAAGTCGTAATAGGTACCATGTACTGGATCTACTGTATAACCTTTCAAATACAAAAACAAATGGCAATTTTACTGTGCACAGTCACTCCGTTTTTAAAGCTTGAAGCAATCCATTCAGATATTATAGTATGCATATTATAGATACTTATGTATTTCTATTGCTGTAATTGCATTTGTAGTAACCCCCTGTGGTTTACTATTACTGAGGACGGAGGTACGTGGCACAGTGGTACGGTACGTTGCAACGATGCATGCAGTAGTGAGGCTAGAATAGAATAGCCAATTCCTTCAACTTTTCGTCATTCTAGCTTATAGCAAGGGAAAGCACGGGAAACACGTTTCACATTCCAATGGAGAAAACGTTCATAAAGAAAATATGGGACAGCAATAGCACATGTGTACACGTATATGTTAAATGCGTTTACTGTAAGTTTGTGCCTATTGTCCATTTTAAAGTCATGTTCACACAGCTTTTAAACCTACTTCATACAGGAGAGCTCGTTTGTGACTACTATATACACATACTAGCATAATAATACACTTATTTAAATATGCACAAGTAATAATGCAGGTTTGACGAGTTTACAGCTAGTAGTAATGGAAGTTTTGTGGACATGGGCAGGTGTTAGGTAGTTTTTATCTACAAAAACTGAAAAACTG
>JAQFZH010001369.1:0-21867 GCA_034695485.1 Entomobrya nivalis
AGTTATGTGGAATATATTTCCGGAACCTGTAAAAGTTTTTAGACGTCACAAGCGATTCCCAAAGTTATAAAATATTTATAAGTTTTGATTACTAGTGCTTTTTTACATATGGATAAAAATAGAGTATACTTTGTCTAATTTTGTATTATTTCTTGGAACAAGTGAACTAAACTTGCAACAGGCCAACATTAAAAGGAGAACTTGAAGGGGAACAAGTGATGCATGAAATTGATTTTACGTTGCATGGCTTAAACGACGTCACGTACATTTTATAAATGCAGCTTGACTTTCACTTGTCCTCTCGTCTCCAAGAAAAAATTGTTTCACATTCCTGACGGAATTTATGAGGGGAATAAAATAAAAACTAAGTATAAATATAAACTGGTGTGTAATTAGTTGTAGAAAGCAACAGTGAGAATAAACGACCAAAACTGAGAATATACTGTATAAAGTCGACGTTGACTGCATATTTTCTGTGTAGGTGGCTTGGAATGCGGGGAAAATGTGACCTTCATTTAAAATGTTTTGGATAAAGTTGAATAGGAGAAAATGGTGTTTTGGCATTTCAGGAATGTTTTCTTTGGTGGTGTTAAAATACAACAGTGTATTTTATTAAATGGGTACATATATAAATGTGGGTGTTGTAGTTTTAGGTAGTTTTTACGAAATTATGAATGATTTTTCTTGAAAAGATTTCAAACTATGTTTTTATAGCACAGTGTTAAATGAGAGCTTAGAAAAGCGTAGCAATAATTTTTCGAACTTGTTTTTGAACTCACTAAATATATTTGTATACCAGGATGTAAAAATAAGTAATGCAAATACCTAACGTATAATCAACGCTAAATATCAAATTGCGTCATGATTTTTATTGTGACGACCACCCAGAAGAAGGAAACAAAACCTGGAATATTGTGATGGTTTTAAGTCGCATGAGTAAAACGATTACATAATTTTTGTTTATCTTTTGTATTTTTTTGGTAACCCCAACAATTCAATTTTTAACTATTAAATCGCCCTTCTTATTTGTTTGTTGTTTTGGTAAATATCAGCCCAAAAAATGAGAAATTAGTTTCTTATGTTGATAAACTTTATTGTGTATTTTTATGCATATATTTATTTATGACAGAAGAGTTTCTAATGCAAAAAAGGGTTTGTTTGTATATCCACTACATATAATAGCTATTTTTACTACCGCCAAACCTTCCATTCTTCAATATTCGAGATTTTTGCTTTACTGTTCCTATTTATTTGTATTTTCCTTTTGTAACATTCAGCAAGAAGAAAGCTATTCGGTTAGATCACGACGATGATAAACACATGCTTTGCTCTTGAATGCGCTCGGCACAAAAAAAACACAATAGAAAAATATATACATGGGTTTGTGGCTGGTTAATGATGTATGGTTGTTTATGTCTTGTTTGTACACTTTGTTTCCATTATCAGCGAAATGTCCATACATCATGTACGAAATTTGCCTGTAGGAAAATCTCGTATTAAGAATATATGCCGTTGTAACGGTGATGGTGGGTTCGGCCCAACAAACTTAATTGTGATAATTTTGTGTTGCTAAAGCACGGCCGAAGCCCACACATGAACAACTGACAAGAAAGAAACTTTTTTGTATGGGATTTGTGAAGGATGATAAATTATGTATGCGTGCAATAGTAATCAGTTAAAGTATCATTGCCACTACCATACCGCCAATCCGAAATAAAAATACTTTCGCTTTTAGAGCACTTTCACTATGCCATGTTCCTTTAGCTTAATCGATCTTTCGTATTCCAATATGATGGCAAAAACGTATACGTTTTTCTAGACATGCTCAAAATATGGTCGTTTGGATGGTGCAACAATACAATTTTCTGAAATATATGGTTTTGTTAAGATTCCCCACTCATTTGCTAAAATAACAGCTGTGTTTTCTTAGCAAATGTTCTGTTCTCTCGCTTTGGGTTTTTAGGAGAAAGTTGAGTGTCACTCTACCGTGAAAAGTTGAGTGAACGAGCCATGAGACTGGTAACATCTGTGAAAGTAACTTGATAGCTTATTTTGGAGGTTTGATAGCTTTAAAAACTTATGCAACTGCCCAAGTCTCTCGACTCTCGAGTTGGGTTTAAAAAAGTTTCTCGATGGAAGCTGTTTTGGTTGGTTGGTTTTATAGCTTGTCTTTTGTGTCATGTTAATGTCAAAACAGATCTTTTAGTATTATTATAACTACTCTGCAATAAGAAGTAGAAGAGCGTATTGCAATTTTGTTAGAATAAAGTGGAGGAAAAGCGTAATCATTCTGTCAGTTATTACATGGGAAACTGTCAAAACAATTATGAACTAGTTTCTTCAATCCAACTTGGATGTTTCATTTGTACTTTAAGAGATTAGGATTAATTATAAGATTGCAATTAGAACAGGAAGTCCAAATCCTTTGAAATACAAATTTAGGAAGATGGAATATATTTTTGTCGTTTAAAGATTTGTATTTAAAAAATAATTGTTTTTTGTATTCGATTTTATTGAAATATAGCAAAAAATTAAAAAAAAATATGTCTTCATTTTTTAATGGGTTCCGGCATCAAATACAGTAATATTCCATTGTCCAAAATCAATCAAGGGCCCTGACCTTATCATGCAAAAAAATCAATACGAAGTAACACGAAATGTGTAAACCTATTCGTTTTAATATACGTAACTCATAATTTTACTGAATAAATAGATAACTCTTGGTTACGTTGCTCCGTAGCTTTTAAGATTATCATTTTCCAGTGTTATTTATGAAAACCCATCATTACAATTTAAATTCACCGCCATTCTTCCCTAATCTGATATCTCGGTTTATCTCTACTCCATTTTACCTTTTGAACCTAAAGTTAATAAACTACTCTAGTTTGACTCCATGTAACTCAAAAAGATACTTCCAAAAAAGCTATCTATCTTTATCTTAGAACCCAATCTACTACACAACCAAAACAAGCTACTTAAAATTGTATGCTTGCCATGCCATAATTTAGATAACGATCGTACCTTTTACGGGTACAATTTAGACGGTTACTCAACTGAAAATATACGAACTAATGTTCTGTTTTGTAGTGTTTTTCATATCCCGCCTTTTAAATGTAAACCGCTTTTTAGCCTTCAATTTATTCATTGACTTTACTTGAATTGAAAAAAATATTGAATGTAAACCATTGTATTTTACTAAACGACTCTATCACGTTATTTCGTAACGATGTCAATTATATATTCACAATATAATAGTTTATTTTGTAAGCGAAAGTGGTATCGGATTATCTTGATTGCTTAATATTTTGTGGAATAGTGCGACATGACAACAGATATGTATGAAGCAGACAAAACTTCATTTTTTAATCATACTTTAGAAAACTCCGAAAAAAATTCTTATCAAAAATCATTTTGGCAAAATAGTTTACAACTAACTGAAATACACTATAATCAAACCATGTCCTCTAACATGGTAGAAATTGAACTAAAATTGTTCAATAAACTTGTTGTTGAAAATATTGTTTGGAATAACGATGAAATTAAATACTTTAAAATTGTAATTCAAAGTCTTAAAATAAACCAGAAGCTATGCATCTTTCTAAAACAAAAGTCTGCAGAAGTAAACATAACCCTCCAAATTTTGCACTGAAAATATACATATTGTTCAAATATGCTACTATTTTACACTCACTTCGAATTTAAATTCCCAACGCGTTTTTTCACTGCAAATAATTCTTCTTTGAAAACTCATTCCTTTGCGTATCTTACTTTCTTTTGCATCGCAATGTATCAACTTGTTAGTCTAAAAGCCTGACAGTGCCCAGTGCCGTTCTGAATAATGATATGTTATGCCTGCAAGTCATTAAATACCCTTACGCTCTTAAGTCTTTTAACTTAACTTAAAGTTTGTATAGCCGTGAGTATTTATGTATTTCTTAATTCCTTTGTGCATAGTGAATGTATTTAGTAGACGGGAAAGAATTTAAATGTAAAATCTTGTTGAATATGTTACTCCGTTTTTATATTAACTGCAGTAATATAAAATGAAGAAAAAACGTCTAAATTTATGCATTTGCTCCATAAAAATTATCGAATGCACTGCAATAACGTACTACATGCATTAGTGTTTACATAAAATAGCATCTCTAAATTTTCGAGCTTACAATTTGAACACTTGGGCTTTTCTTGACTTTTGATGACTTTGAGCTTGAAATATTTTAGGAAAAGTAAATGTTACACAGTATATATAACGTATATGCTAACTGTTGTTCTAGTTTATTATCACAGTAGCTATTAATATGCAAAACCGGCATGCTTTCTCATGGAATGAACTAGAACACGATATTTTTATATTCTTTATGAGTTCTTCTACTATGTTTGATCTGCAAAGAACCACCCTGCGAGTTCTCATTTATATGGTGAGTTATTACCAAGTGAATTTCTCCGAGAACGAAAATAAAACGCATTTTTTTGTGTTCTAAGATCACTAGTTTTAGTAATGCTTTCCCCTTTATATCGGTCGGTGTAGCAGTTTCCTTCCAAAATTGACCCAGTTTATTTACACACACAAAAAAATTCTACGTAGATGTGGAAAAAACAGACCATTAAAATATTTCGCTATATTATTATTGTACATTTGGTTCACATTCCTTTTACTTGTTTTTTTCTCGATACGCGAAAAGGAGAAAGGGAGAATTGCGGAGAAACAAGGCAGGTCTTTAGTGGGTCATAAATAAGAAAAAAAGAATAATTGGAGGGGGAAAACTACTTTTATTTCAAAGCCAACAAACTAAAGAGTAAGGGTACTAGAGAATAATGATCACGAAAACACACTTCGTTTTTTTATATCTTGTCTATGATTCGTATTGCTTTGCGTGTGATGATGCGGTTTTTTGAGATGTTACTGTGGTGTGGTAGTAGAACAGAGATTCACTAAGAAAACATTTATATTTGCTGGGGTTTGCCTTTTTTGGGGAAAAGAAAACACCGCCCGCCCGCCAAAAATTACCACAGAAAAACACACACAACATTTGTTGGTGCCGAAACACCCAGAGTATGAAAAGCATACATATATCAAAAAGGATTAAGCTTTTTTACATTTTCCGATATATTTTTTTAGGTGTTTTATAGTGGCAAAGTGTATTCAATCTCTAGACATTTCTGCTACACCAAATTTATCATGTGTGTGGTAGCTTTTTAACGTTTTTTGCGGTTTTGCGTAAGGTTTACATTTAGACAAAAAGAAAATATTTGTGAAGGCTTTGGGGTTTAATTTTTTTGTTGAAAAAAGAGAGCAAAGGGGTTTTACACAATTATCAGTATATGTCGCAATTCATTTGTGTCTGTAACAACTGTATTGACTACAGTGCCACTGCAAAAAAAAGTTTGCGGTGTTTTTAAAAATAACCAAAAACCTGATGGACGTACAACTGGTTTACATATATACTTTACGGTTAAATGAAACATAAAAGGAATGCACGAACTGCGTTTCACTTTTCATTTCCATTCAGAAGTTTTGAAGAATCGTCAAATATTTAGATCGCTCCCAATTTCCATCTCAGCTTTTTCTTATTTCTTTACAAAAATCTGAAACGGCGTCGTTATCTTGTAATTTCAAGACGGGTTTTTTCATGATTAGCTTGTTTGTTTGTTAAAAGCTGTACAGTTTTTGTAAGAATCAGTATTGTGGGTTGTTTTACAATGAAATAGATGGAAATACAAAGTTTTCTCTCTCGCTTCACTTGAAATAAAAGCTTTCTTTTTACATTCAAAATAAAAGTTTTTTCAAGTCTGAACTTTCACTTTTCTGGTTTGGGTCTACTTTTCCGTTTGTAAGTTTAATGTGCAAATAAATAAAATGCTTTCTATTCAAAGACGAGTTTGTGGTTAAGGGAATGACACTGCTTTTTGGGTTTCCCTTCCATTACATTGCTTTCATAAGTGTAAATATTCATGCAGTCAACAATTTTCATCTTTCCATTTTCGTTTTAACAATGAGAAAACCGGTTTTCATTTGCACTTTTGCGGTTGAGGTAGTCGCTGAATATGCAAATAAATTTTAGTTTTATTACCATACGAAATTCAGAGAAATCCTTTGAATATACATACACCACTCTTAGTATTTGCTTTGCACACAAAATTAACACTTTCTCGGTTCTCTTTTGAAGGAGAAAAGAAGCAAAAGCAGAAACTCAGTCGGTGTTTCACACACACCGCCTATTTCCATTTCCTTTTTCAGTTTGTTTACGTTTAAAAGAAAAATCAAATTGTCCGCCTCTTTTATTTATCTGGACTACTTCGTAAACGTAACAGTGTTATTTTGTTGTGCTTGTTATGTATAAATTTTGCTTGAACTCGGCTTTTCAACTTAACGTAGAGTGGGAACCACGCAATAGCAAACAGTTCTGTTAAAAAATACAAAAGCAAATTTGACGTAGCTTTGCTTTTCTAAGAATTCCGGTTGACGAAACAGCTTTTTCACAAGTACCAGTTCAAGTTAAATAAAAGCTTAAGCTTGTTTCCTGTAAGTTGTACATATTTTTTAGAAAAATAAATACAAAATTGAATTATGGGGTAAGCTGCGTAATGATGAGGACGAAACCAAAAATTTATAAGTTTCAAAACAAGTCGTATAAATCATTTATAGTAAACATGGTATAAAGTGACTACCTTTGTTATTTTCCTGGAATATATAATAAATACATTGATGAACGTGTAATGTTTTTCGTAGAAATTTTCATCTGGAATTTGGAATATAAATAAAGCGGAAATAAAGTGAAACAACTACAGTTTCTGCAAAAAAAAACAATGTAATTCGTTGAAATATTTTGTTCAAAATAAATGAATTTCACTACAATATAAACGTCTATACATAATTGACCCTCTGGTCCAATCAAAAAGTTTTTTATAGAATTTATCAATGTGCAATTTTTTTTATATCTTCAAGTTTTATTCTTGGCAATACTCTGATACCAAATTTGTGAACATCTATGTATATAAATTCCAAATATATTTTTTACATATCTTCAAAATCCTTAATATTATTTTAAGCATTTCTAAAAATAATTGTTCCCTTTCATGATGTAAATCATTAAATTCAGCAAAACAACAATGAATCCTATAGTAACCATTTGTAAAAAACGATTCTACATTTTCACATGTTTATAACATACTACCCTTTGTCACTAATTACTTTGTTGTATTCGAGAGAGAAACTAGCATGTAAAATATTTAGGTACCTTGCCTAAAATCGCATTAAATCAACTCCAATCAGAAGAATAAGCTTTAACTTTCATTTATTTTTTGGATTCATGCTCGTTCGTTTTTTTATCCCCAAAAGAAACAATTTTTTTAATAATCTCCCCAAAAAAATCACGGCAACTCTCTTCAAAAAATGAGAACTCTTACAAAAAAATTGTTTGTTTGCGTGATAAATCTTGAACAACTTTCCCAACAAAAAAATAAAATTCCCATGTGAATTTTCCGACTGTAATTACGACCAAAAAAATTGTGTTACGTTACGGCATGCTTTTTTATTGCTTTGGTATTGATCTTGTCACGATTCCGGCGAAGAAACGAAAAAGTGAACGAAGGAAAGTAGTAAAATAATATATATCTATGTTGTAAAAAATACCTTGCACGATACCTATTTTATGTCCGGGCGAAAAAAAATGTTGGAACATTTTTACTTCCAAATCCGATTCGACTCGGTTTACAAGAAAAAGCTATGAACGTACTTGTTAATTTGCTTTTTGGACTAATGGTAGTTGAGTCCTATAACTTAGCACAAAGTTTGTCCCGAGTTAAGTTCACATGAACACTTAAAAAAAAATATGTACGTCATGTGATATGATCGTATGTAAGGTTGGGTGATCACACGAAGGTGGAACGAAATACTTTATTTCGAGACCTAAATAAATATATAGAGCACATCATTTAGATATATAGAAGTTTAAGGTAGTGGATATATTTTTTGTCGGGCTGAAGGTTCCACGCAATATTTTCTTCTTATGTACTTTGTTAAGCTTAAAATGTCTCGTCGCATGATTATAATGCAAAGCAGCGTCGGTAGAAAATTTAAGACGTCTCAAAAGACTAATGGCTATGTTGTCTCGTGGCAATGAAAAAATATATAAGACCTTTCCAAAAAACGAGCGTTCTTTGTCCTTGTCTGTTTTAAGAAACATGCTTTTATCTGAAATACCCAAATGTACCCAAAAAAAAGTCTTGTCTGTTTTTTTTCATGTCGCTTTCATTGACTCTTCACTTTTTTGTAACCTTTTGCACCTATTTTTGACATTCAAGCGAAATAAACGGTTAAAAGGTATAATCGATTAATATTATACGGCTTAGAGAAGCACCACGCATGTTATCAGATAGTCGAGATGGAAGGCAGGCGGAAAATTGTAGCATTTTAATGCCTTTCAACTTTGTTTTTTCTTGAAGCTACTCTCCTAATCACTTTTATCGTAATAACTTGTGTCAGATAAAATATGAAAAGAGGAAAGGGTTTCAGTGCATTGTCGTCCAAGACAACCGCACCGGCACACAAACTTCAAGGCTAAGAGCTATACTTTGACTTTGACTTTTTGCTACTCACAAAAAAATAACCAGCTTTTTCTTAGCCTTGTGGCTTGGCTGTCGGATGCACTTAACTGACGTATCCGCTTTTTATCTTGATCTATAATTTTTTTGGTGAAATCTCCACTGATCCTACCTAACCATCATCATCATCATCACGATCATCCTCACACACAATCTTCTTCTCTAGTGTCACGTTTTTATTGCCAGGGGGAAAACTCTGACAAAAAATAGGAAGTCTGGACTTTTCTTGGCCACTTTATTTTGAGTGACACGTCCATTTACACTATCTCACGCAAGGGCAGTACAATGGTCTCCTTACACTTTCACAACTTTCACTTCCGGAGAAAGTCAGGAGATACGCTATGTGTAATAAAAAAATTGTTTCAACTTTCTCCTTAGATCTTTTTCCGCGTCCTATCATTAAAGTTACGCATTTCTCCGTAAAAAAACTTCAGTGTCCACCAGTCCAGGCCAACAACCCGGTTGCTTTCTTTTTTTGACTACTTTCACTTATTTCCCAGTGGAGTTCTACCGCTAACAGGGAAATACAATGTAATGTTAGATTATTCAGGAGCGTCCATTCCACTCCACCCACGCACAATATTCTTCATAACTTTCTAGACTTTTGTCAGAAAAAAAAGTTTCGACATGAAAGAGGATGCTATTTGGCAGTTAGAAAGTTACGTGCGTGGTACAAAAAAATACACTACATTTCTCTCTATTCCTTATTAAGTTTTCACCCTTCTAGAATTTCTCGTTTCCGGTCCACACGCATATATATAGCTGCTATGGTAATAATATCGTTTTATTATTTCCCCACATTTTTTGTATAACTTTCACCGCTAAACTTTCTCCACTTTACGAAATATTTAATAATAATGTTTAATATTCTTTCTCGTTTTGTTTTTTCTTTAAAGTTATTGGACAAGCCTCGGATGGAACACTATCCAAAAATGAAGAAACTATTCCAATAGCCGAAAGCTCATCATCGCCATCTTCCTTCACCCCCTCAGCTTATTCTCAACTGAGCAATAGTATAACCGGAAGTTCATCATTTTACTCAACATCCTCCCTCTTTAGCGATAGACTTTCTATGTTAAATCCCAACGAAAAAATGCAAGCTGATACACCAGCTATCCAAAACCAAAACATATTCATTACAGCACCACCACCACCGCCATCATCTGCCCTTTCCCAGCATACATCACTATTATCATCAAGCTCACTATATCCATCTACATATTCATCGTCAGAAAACCCGCTCACCAACATAAATGATTTTCTTGTACAACGTCAGCAGCAACAACAGCTAGAGATGCAGCGAAGAAACTATCCCTACATTGACAAGACGTCGTCACCAAATGTGACTGCCTTGCTGGGAAAAACGGCGTACCTCAGTTGTCGAGTCAAGAACTTGGGAGATAAGACTGTAAGTAAACTCGACTTGAATTTTTACTTGTAAAATATATTATTATTTATGTAAGCATGTTGGGAAAGAAACATGTCAGCAGAAAAAATGTATAAAAAAAGGGTGCAATGACATTTTTTACATTGGGACGTCAGAATCATGCGATAAAGACATTTGAATAATAGTAACCATACTTATACAACATACCCTGCTGTTTTTCAACCAATTTTTTTACGTTGTTTTGTAGATGTCCAAAAATTGTAGCAGAAAAATCCTTCTCGTTTTTATTTCGCTTTGCAAAAAAAGTGAACATGAGTTGAAAATTTCGAGTTTACTTGGAATACATCAAATGTTTTTGAGAAGAGTGTACGTACGTACCATAGATGTATTCAGTAGTAGTACTTGTTTATATGTGTATATTTGCTAGTTTCGAGTTTTGTCCGAATTTAGTCGACAGAAAAACAAGTAACACATGAAAAGTGGGACATGTTTATGGAAATCTGAATCTGCTTTTTCTCTCTCGCGCAACACATTTATTTTGTCAACTGGAAATAAAAGTAGACAGAAATACACTTGACAAAGAGGGCCGCGTTGGACTGTAGATACATTTTTGGGTAGATTTTACATTTTCAGCATTTTTACATGTTTTTTCTCAAATTCTCTTATATTTTTTATATAACTTAGGATATGTTGTAGTTTTTACGGCTAATGGAAATAAAATACAAGTCTATATATAAATAAGCAGTTCCATTCAATTTTTTTTGTTTTTAGGTAAAAGCTCGGTAAAAAAGGGTTTTTGGATGCAGTATTTATTTTGAAGCGACTGTAAAACAAAAACATAAACATAGTTTATCATCGTTCAGTTGAAAGTGATTGACAACATTCATTTTCGGTCTAGTCATCATTCATCATGCTACGCTTTTAAAAAGTATGTCATCATTAAAATATATAAATAATTTGAGAATTGAACAAAATGGAAATAAAAAACAACAACAAAAACACACAAGACTAAATATTTAAGCACTTTATTTATTATTTTGTTGGCCTCTCGTTTTATGATATGACGTTAAGGAATGCGTGAATGATGAACTGGTTTGAACTCTCTGGGTGGAATGGGATATAAAGCCTTGCCTTGGGGGTATCCAATCTGGATTATTTTCTCTATGGAAATTCCATTTATTAAAACCGTGTAATGTATTGAGTTTGATCTTTGAAATGGAATGGAATTTAGTGGATTCATCCTATTCGTTCGTTTTTATACAAAAGAAAAATGCGAACAAGCTGAAGCCTTTATGTGAGGTATACACTTTTGCTTTGATATCTAAGCTACAAAAAGGGTTTTACTAGAATACATGGTGAAAGACGTGGTGAAAGTAATGGAATGAGTGACAAAAGCAAAAAACCTTTTGTGTGCTCTACGCAGACTCATATTTATATGCAACCATGTAAATATAAAAAATGGCAACGTGTCAGTGTCACCACGAAACCATTCGACGACCCCAATTCATTTCGTGACAAAAGAGATAAAATATTTGATGTGTTGGGAAGGGAAGGGAACGTTAACCCGTTTTTGTGGTGGGGTGATTGTCGATCTCTCTTTTAATTGATGATTGTGTGATATACATGTCATACATACAAATGTCATATACATGTCATATACACGTCATACACATAAATGTATTATGAGATGTATCATCACCCCCCAAAAAATGGCCAACGGCGTTTTCTGCTTTATCTGCAATACTTTTTGTGCTGAAATATTATTCACCTTGGCTTGGTTTTTTGGTATGTTTTGACATACTTACTTTTCACATTACTTACCTACCTATATTGAATGGTGTCACTTTCTCCGTATCCAAAAATATCTACTTGATTTTTTTTTTAAATTTTGTACAGGTAGTGTATTTTTGCGCTAGATATGTATATGTGTAAATGTAGATGTTTTCCAGAAGTGTAGAGGAATGTTATAGTATTTATTTTATTTTCACTTTGATAAGGATTTAGTTTTTTGGCCTCCTTCTAGTTTTCACTACATTTTCTTCCTTGTCCTACTTGATTGAAAGATCTTATGTCCTGTAGAGATTTTTTTTCTGGATGTAGTTTACAGAATGGAATGCAGCTACATAGATATATTATCAAAGAATCGTATGCATGGCTTACTTTCAAACTCACATGTTCACTCACAAACTCGGATGCTGGTTTTGGTATGTAGGATAAAACGGACGTGTGGGAAGATTGAGAATTCCAGTTATCTTGCTTTGTACCCTTTTTTGGGAAATCCGATGGTCTTGTTCAATTTCTCAATCACAGTAAAGAAGACACTGAGCCATGTTTTTGTAGTGACAGGAAAAGAAAGAGAAATGAAGAGATTTTTGTCGATGGAACTCTCTAGATTCATGTAGGTATGGCTTGTGATCTAACCTTATCCATAAAAATGGCTTTGACAGCAAGACTTTCCTTTATATTTTCTCTTTAGGTTTGAAGTAAAAAAAAACTTTGTTGAAGTTGTGTTGGATTTATCGAAAGGGACATTTTTAGATGGAATTTATTCAAAAATGAAACACTTAACTGTACTGTTGTATTTTTTCAGACAAGTGCATGGAGAAAAAATGATGCAAGTGAAAAAAGAAAGCATTTTATCATAAAATGAAGTATGAACGTATGAATTTTTTTATGTTTTTGTTACTTTGTATAATTTATGCTTATACTTCAACTACAGTATTTCACCTTAGCCATCAATCAGATTTCTTTGACTTTTATTGTCACTCTGGTTTTTCTTTACCTTTCATCGCTTTCCCCACACATTCCAACATGCAGAGTAGATGTAACATATATTATGCATTTGTCACTTGACATAAACATGAAAAAATAAAATATTCTAGTTTTGTGTCGTGCCACCTTAAGAAGTATGTATATTGTACCTCCACACGTGTTTCTACTTCAAATGGTTGGATAAACGACAAAAAAGGTGCATATTATTCAAAACATTCTTGTGTCCAAACTTTACTGTCCAAATACAGCTGCCTATTCATTTATTTCAACTGACCTGTCAACACAGTATATTTAGAAACTGAAAGAGTGAAGTAACGTTTACATTTTCATACAACGCTGAGTATTACATAACGTTACGTTTATTCTCAGAGAAGGAGAAAAAGAAAAACGAGTGTAATCAACAACAAGGACGTTTTTGACACATAGTTTATGGCACCACGACACACACTGCAAAAGAGTAGATTACTTGTTCTGCTCTCGCAGTTAATTTTTCATGGAGGAATGGAGTGGAACAAAGATATGGTAACAGGGACAAATGAACTGTGAGCTAGATCATTAAACATATCAACCAACGAAAAAAAGTGTTCTGAAACTGACAATCTTAAATATTACACATGGTTTTCTAAATATGTCGTCAAAGTCTTACACATATCAAGACATTGGACAATAAGAAAGAAAAGTACAAAAGGAGACAATTTTAAGAAAGTATAAAAATGTGAGTGAAATATTTGCAGTGAAAATGGAATTTCTCCAAAAAAACGAATGCTTCATTTAGTTGAAACGTAATAATGAACGTTCGAGTTGCCATTAAGAAAATAATCAAAATATAAAATATCTTCTAATCCAAATATTTATATGGGCGTCGTTAATATTCAAATTCTGTTAAAATAAATCGTGATTGGATTGGTTTCCAAATGTATTTCTAAATTAGGAGGTAGGTGGGAAAGACCAAAAATATTTTACCTATTTTTCTGTTTAACGAGACAAATGTTTCTTTTGTACTTTACAGCTTTTCGTTTTTATGAACGACGAAAACCCCAAGATATACGATTATACTATGTTACACCGGTGATAGTTTAGTTACGACTAGCACGAGGCAAGGTTAATGAAGACAAACCGACAACCGCAGTATATTTTCACTTCTACTAATATACATAACATGTACATCAACTTGGTTTGCTAAGTTTGTTTTGTACTATTTTTTTAGTAAAAAGATAAAAAATATAGTCTTCAGACATTTTATTTTTCAAGAAAAAAGAAAACGATCCTAAGCAAGCGAGAACAATTGTCTGAAATTCATGGTTTATTTACGTGACCTGAACACACGAAGAACAAGTATGTATATATGATGGTGAGAACATGATAAACCTTTTTCCTCTGCGAAATTGTAAGTGTAAAAAATAAAAAGTTTGCAGACAGAGAGGTCTGTCTGGGGTATAGAGGATAGTCGTGTAATCATTGAGTCTAGCAGACGAAATATAGACATTTTGCAAAAGAACCTATTTTGCAGTTTTCTTTATGTACGTCTACTTTTTTATATTGTTCCTTTTTACAATAAAACATTTGCCAGAGAGGTAGTGAAAAAAAGGTATGAAGTGAAAGTAGATCGATGGGATGTTTATACATGAGTATAAATGTATATAGGTTGAAGGCACGTGGATCCCTTGAGAACATAGCAGGGGATAAAAGCCTAATGCATAATACATTTTTTAATGTCTTGAACAACGACCTTTGGTTTGAACTCTGAATAACTTATTATTTATTTAGATTTATGAAAATTTAGGTCGTATAATAGCTAAAATAGCTAAATTTGTGTAATGATGTTTGCAAAGGGAGCTATCTATCATGTTAAAAAGTGATGTTTAATAATCTTATTAACTAAAGCTTGTTATGTTATAACGTAACAGAACTAGAGTGCGATTAAATCGTTTTACCAAATTGGGGGAATCAATCATCTAACAAGATTAATTAATTATGTAATAGCGTATATCTCATTATAACAGTAAATGCAACATTTCGTTTAGAATATTATCATGCCTAAAGTTATCTTTAATTTAATTGGCTTTTCTCTTTTTTTCTTTTTTAAAACAGGTATCCTGGGTGCGGCATCGAGACATTCACCTTATAACGGTGGGTCGATACACTTACACAACAGACCAAAGATTTCGGGCTATACTTCAGCCCAATACGGACGAGTACACTTTAATGATCAAGTACCCTCAACATCGAGACTCGGGCATTTACGAGTGTCAAGTCTCTACTACTCCTCACCTGAGTCATTATATTCATCTTAGCATCGTCGGTAAGCACGTTTTTATACTCGATACATTAATACTCCTAATTAAAGTCACGTTTATTCAAAACCTTTCATACAAATACATATCCATTTAATAACACTTGTTTGGAAAAGCAATAACATTTTCTGATGTGGTGTCAGCTCCAGTATTGCTGTCAGGTGTTGACTTTTACTAAAGGTCAACCTTGAACTTTCTTGTTTACTTTCACCACAGGCGATATATCTGATTGTTCACTTCTTGACATATACAAAAGAACAAGTAGATAATTTGACAGGTTTACCTTGACACAAGCATGTCCCGTCAAACACAAGTCGTGTTTTCTTTAATCGGACATTTAAAAGTTACAAACTTTTTTTTTCAAGAATTTCCCGTTTTTTTAAATTTTCTTGGGAATAATATGAATACAAGTCAAAATGCAACACCGTATGTAAAAATCCAAGTAAAAATATTTGAAGTTGAAGGTTGAACATTTTGAAAAAACATATCGCGCTGCCATACCATAATATTCCCTTTATGCAGAAACTTTCTCTTGTAAATTATCAAAACTGAGTATTCCATCATTAGCAATCAGTCCGAATGCATATTTTGCCAATTTACTTCAATACTTTGTTGCCTTCAGTTTTTTTACTTTATTCCCTTTGATCTGCTATTGTATAACCAAATACCCTTAATATATATTTTGATATCTCTAATTTCCTGTTATTTCAAAAAAACATCTTTTGAACTTGATTACAAAAAAATGGATGTAGTATCTTCAAATTAAAGTGATATTTCTCAGATCACGGTTACTTGATTTAGGACACATTATTTTCATTTGAAATTACAATCCCAAAAAGTAGGATACTTTCCCCAGGGTACTCTCATTCTTTTTATTACATGTTTCTCGAGGTCGATATTGTCTTTCTAATTTGTAATCTGAAATAGAAACATGATTAATAGGTACATTTGTATATGTTTCATGTTATTTGTTATTATTGGATGATGTGATCATATATTAAAAATTTATTAGATAGCGTGTTATGTAGCTCTAATGAAATCGACCTTCTACACTCCTTGCCCTTTTCATGTTGAGTATTCACTAAAATCACAATAAGAAGCAAGTCATGGCTCATTACTAAAATACAAAGGGTTAAAATATTACAAAGCACAACATTCACTTTTTGCTCTATATTTTACTTCCACGTGCAAATAGGCACACGTCATGTCTATCATTTGCAGAGAACTCTCATAATAATTACCGGAAAACCTCAAGAGCTACAGGGTAAAAAAAAAATTAAATTTGACTAAACAAGACATGACCAAAAGCATTGGTATATTTAGTATACAAGTAGTAGAGTCGACCTGATTTTATTGTGAGTTGTATGGCATCTGATTTAGAAGTTTGAATGGAAAATATAAATGGAATTCTGAAACGTTTTGTTGTTCTTTTGTTTATTTCAGAGCCAGTGACGGAAGTCGTTGGCGGACCAGACTTGTTCATTGATCGCGGCAGTACAATCAATTTAACGTGTACAGTCAAGTTCTCCCCGGAACCACCATTGTATATTATTTGGAATCATAATAATAATGTAAGTTAACCAATGTAAAAAAAAATAATTTAGATTATTATTTTAATTATTTTCAAGTTTTTTTCAACGTTTTAATTTTACATGAAAATATTTACTACGTTTTAAAAGTTAAACAATATAATTTATTGACCAGAAGTAGATGGAGGGGGCATAAAAGTAGGAAAAGTAGGGCCAGAAGTTGAGCTTTCGCCTTCCCCGGTTTGTTCAGTGTAGGATGCAGTGGGGGCGGAGTAAAATAAGCTGATGTTTACTGTATGAGCTGTTTGCGTTGTGAATGTTGGTGGTGCCATTGTTTGCATTGTAAACTCCTGAGCATTACTTGTAGCAAAAATATATGCAAACAGAATGATGATGACAAGAAGGTTATATTTCTGTAATGAAAAACAAAATGAATTAAAATAGTCAATATTTTTTTTTAAATTTCTACTAAGGAAATAACTTACTATTGAATTCATTTTTGAGTTCTCTGTAGTATCTAGTTTATGTTTTAGTAGGTATGGCTGCTGTTTTGGCTCTATGATTTTAGGCGAAGTTTTGATCTTTTTATAGGAAGTGAAATTCATGTGCAAAAATGTAGTATCTGTAACAACAACATGTATGATAGACTTCATGACCTAAGATTTAAATTTAAATATTTGACAAAAGTATTTTTTCTACCAAGGTAATCTTCTAACCTTGTATTATATTTTAGCGAAAGTTTATTGGGGACGACTTCACTACAAGATTACAAGAAATATTTTGACTTATTATGTAACTCAATAAGTGTTTTATTTTAAATCTGCCTGATGCCATGCATGTGATTATGGATGATGGCATTACGCAAAAGTATGTCGTTGTGTCCTGGAAACGTGACCAGCCATAAATATTTAGAAAGGTTGAGCAACTATAGGAAATATGTTTTGATCACTGTATCTAATAAATAAACAAACATTAGAACTAAAAACTGATTGATGCTCACATTCCAAACTACATTTCGTTATGCAACACCATATAAGTGAATGCTATTGTCAGTTTTATTATTTAAGTATTTTGACCCCGTTTTTTATATTACAATAACAAATGTCAACAATGACAAGTTCATTTGTGTTTATTTTAAGAATATTTCATTTCAGAGATATCTAAGTGGGATTTATTGACGACCTTTAAACCATTTTTTCTGGTTATTATATATTTTTTTAGATAATAAGCTACAATTCTCCGAGGGGAGGTGTAAGTGTTCTGACTGAGAAAGGTGACACGACTACATCGTATCTACTAATTCAACAAGCAAAGCCCACAGACTCTGGTCGTTACTCATGTAATCCTTCCAACGCAGTTCCACATAGTATCAACGTCCACGTACTTAATGGTAAGCGATACTTAATTTTTATTTCCTGAATAATAGGCGGTTATACATACCAACTTAATCTACTCATAAAAATTACAAATAAAATGGTAAAAAATACCAACATAATTGTATAGTTATTAAATTGGTGTCTACTTACATAACTCAATAAATATTTAGATAAGCGTTCGTTTTATTCTTTCAGGAGAGCTACCAGATGCCCTACAAACTGGAGGACAAATGCCACAAAAGATTCCAATCAAATTCTGTCTACTTTTTACCATCCTTTTAATATTTGGAACGGCCTAAACTCAATATAAGTTCAGTGACATCATATTCTTAAGAGTAAAAATTTACTACTGATTATACAAATCAATCATACGTTTCTATACAATTAAAAATTAATTATTATCGAACAAATCAACTAACACAAATAATAATGAGACTAGTCGGTTTTCATATTTTTATACACGATCAACACCCAAGTTTAATATTTTTGTTGTAAAAAAGGAACGATTTTCTCAAAAATTGATTTAAAGTTAACTATCACGAATGTTTTGTAATCAATCAACCAAGCTTTCAAAAGACTGATGGGTATATTTCAAATGATTGTTTTGAGACCCTCCACATAAACTACTGTACTTTGCGTATATGCATATAAATAATTATGTTGAATATTTTAAACTTTTACCTGTTTTTTGCTTTATATCAAATTTAAATAACTAAATTGTACCAATATCAAAATATAAATATGTATTTGAAAAATAAATTGTTGAAAACTTGAAAAAATAATGCATAATTTTAATTTAATGGCCATACTTCATAATATTTCATACAAATGAATTTCTGACTTTACACACCATCATTAAACAAATGACCGTTAGTAATACAAACTCATTTTTTTAAATACTAGAATTTTAGCTTTGCACTTCATTTTGATGAAAATCTACGACTAAAACTTGTAAAAAGCCATACACAAAATATTTGAGTTCCTCTAGAACCGTTTCTCATGCAAAAAGTCATAAAGATCTCGGCGGTCTCTTATCTATTCCTAGTGCGTGGGTTTATAAATTGCTTGCTACGTGCATTATCACGGTTTCATAATAAACAAGCTGCACTTTTCTCACTGTACTGTATATTTTCTAAAACTTTATTTTCCTAAGAAAGTTTTTTTGTGTGTGGGCGGTGAAAATCATGCATAAGATAAACAATGTGTTGTGTTAGAAACCAACATTCTAAAATTACAAGGAACTTGGACTTGATAAGCATATGTACACATTGGAAAATATGTATGCAGGAATTTAAGCAAGTTTGATACGCTCATTAATGATCATTTGCCCACTTTATATCTTAATGGGTTCGTTGTTGTACTCATGTGCACAGCACTAAAAACAAGTATAGGGTAGCAAGACTTGGGAATAACAGAAAATGGGAGAAAGCAAATTTGAATAGATGACCATGATTACGTTACGTTACAAAAACAGCTACATGACTGTGCATGTAATGTGTGTAGGGTTCTGTGAGGCATTTTTACAATGTTTATTCTATGTACACATTTCTAGCTTACTATGTATCGGAATGCTGATATATAATGTTGAAATTACTGTTAGGGAAACTAGCAAGAATTGCATTGGAGAAAAATATAACATTCGGTGTTCAAATTATGCATATTTTTTTAAACAAGAATGTGCGTAGTATTTAAATGACTTAGTCCATACAAACGTAAACACAAAATACGTAGGAATTTATACAGCTTTGTATTTTGAGGGACTTCATACGTGATACAATGTATATACAAAACCAACAATGAAGAAAGTACAGAGGAAAAATCGATAGTGTTCCAAGTGCACTGTTTAAACTTCCCATCCACGATTATATTTATCTTTACACTTTATATCCTTCAGGCGAATAAACCAATCTGTGGCATTCTACTCAGCCAAAGTACAATATTTAGCCAGGTACTATCAAAGCTCATCAATCTTATCTGTAAACCACATCTAGTTCACAAAAACCAACCATGTTACTTATTCTATGCTTGCCTTTAGACTTCAGACAAGATAAAAATCAGAGCTGTTCGTTTATTCGGAACATTTTATGGGTAAACCTTTCTCTTGTTCATCTGTTTACTCAATGCGGCCACATTCCAGAGAAGCAAATTACTCAAAATGATTCCATCAGATTTTTAATTAATGCGTCACTGCCGCCTTATTCAACAGACAGTTGTAATCAAACACACTAAACAACTTTCTCTTGTTCTGGTTTATTTTTTGTGCAAACCTATGCTTAACAGTAAATGGCTGATGTTTGATGTATAAACAAAATAGCAAGGTTTTTATTTCCAAAAAAAGATCAACGATGCCAAAAAGTCATGTACAAAAAAAAGTGTATATTTATTTTTGTTCCAGGGGCTATTTATCTTAATTAGTGACAAGATGTAGGGTAGTAGAATCCATAATAAATACTTAATGTTATTAGCGTATAAAATTATTCTGCTTTGAGTTGCATTTTATCTACTTGTTTCGATCTCAAGCCAAAAAAAGCTAGTCAGTCGAGAAAATGATGGGTAGTATTTGTGGCTACAGTTCTATATGGGGCATTGTGCAATATAGGGTATACATAACAGCCTAAGTTATAATTAGTGTGGATGATATCAGATTATGTGGTAACAACATATCTATTTCAAAACAAGACGCGGGGTTTTATGTTACAAGACAGACTCAAAACAAGAACATGTTATACAAACAAATGATTATTTTTTGCAACTGTGTTACAGTAACAGATCATGTTACATGTAACACAAAAATACATAATTTATTCTAGTTAAAAAGAACCAGACAGACTGGATATCGAATTTTATATGCCAACTGAAAGCAAATATTATCTTTTATACGAATTTGATAGGAATTGCATAACTTTTGAGAGTTTTGCGGTACATATCTTATTGCGCAATTATTTAACCGAGCGAGTTAGCGAGTTTCTGGGTTTTTCGGAAAATGTACACATGTAAATAAAAAAGTTCTGTATACAATTTAAATATAAGTAGTAGGCGTGTATCAAGGCACAGACAAGAGAGTAGGTAAATAATGCTGGATTTTCTAACCGTAAGCTTTCATTTAAAAAGTTAGACAGACAGACAGAACAGTCTGATTAGAATGAGGATAAAATATTTATCCGATAATTTACTCGGTTTTGTTTTGTAAAACAGGAGTAAGGAATATATCGAAGCTAAATTCGATATGAGAGATTGAGAGAATTTCTGAGAAATTTAATATTTATTATACGAAAATCTACGTATTATATTCGGATAGCATATTAGGCAACTGGCTTTAGTACATATTACAAATTTTCTAGAAATGGTTTAAAGACTTATTAGAATAGTTTTTTGCATTTTCAACACAAGACATCCATTAAATTGTGTTAATTCAAAGTCCTTTGTGTCGCATTCATTGACTATTTTTAGAATCATTTATTTTAATACAGTGCAAAAATAAAATTAGCAAGAATACGACGACATGTGTTTTAAACACTACTTTGGTTCGAATGCCTTAAATACATTTTTGTGCAGAAAAATCTATTACCAAACCTAATTTAGATTTCCACCCGCCACTGTCTATCCATCAAACTAAAAGCCCTTCTTAGAAAAATAGGAGGATCATTCTTATTGTTAAAAACTCATTCTCCATATAATTGATTTCGATCGAAAGGAAACTAGACTAAAACCGGATTTTTCAGTCTGGGGATTTTTTTCTTTACAAATACGGTTCGATCAAGCGAAAATAAACTCGAGTGTTTCTTGTAATCTGAAAGTCATCAAAATCTATTGTACTCACATTTTCGAATATATTCTTATCTTCAACACTTGTCTCGTTTCTCTCCACGTGATTGTATGTATATCTAGCTTGTTAGATGCTGATA
>JAQFZH010001370.1:0-21864 GCA_034695485.1 Entomobrya nivalis
ACTTGATAAAATGCCTGAAAAGACTGGACACTTGATAAAATGCCTGAAAAGACTGGACACTTGATAAAATGCCTGAAAAGACTGGACACTTGATAAAATGCCTGAATAGGCTGGGAAATTTCGAAAAAATGTCTTAATACGATGGGGCAACCCTTTTTAACTGACATTGTGGGTAACTATATGACTACGTAAGAAGGAAATTAGGTTGGGTTCGTCAATCGATATGAAATATTTGTAATTATCATTAAGATTCTTTCTATCCTTAATTTTACTTCTTTGTAGTTTTAAACATTTTATTTTACATTTCACCAAAATTTCAAAACAAAAATGTTCAACAAATTAAATCAAATCCATAACTAGTTTAATTGGAAAGAGAACATTTTTTTAAATGCAAAATTAGGCAGATAATTGAGAATAGCCGCGTGGAGCATACTTCAATGTCAACATGTGGCTCACAGTTTGTCCCAATCCTTCTCCAATGACAGTTGAATGAGAGGCCACCACATGATAATTCTTTCCTTCTAAGGCCTCCAAGAACATGGCAACGAAACCCATTGGTGGCTTCTCCCTTTTCGCACCCTGCCTCATCCCCAACGAAGGTTCTTCATCAGCTGTTAACGCCCACACTTTAGGACCCTCGCCAACCATTTTTCCAGACTTTCGGCTGTATGGAGGACCTTCCATCCAGAAGAATTTGTGGGATGACATATTAATCCTGTCGCATCTTCCAGAAATCTCAAAGTCCCAACCAGCCTGGTTTGAAGGCAGTCTATCCTGTTGATGCCATGTCAACCTGTTAAAAAGAAATAAACAAAAGAACAAAGTCAATTTACACAAAATCAAATTATCAATTAATATGATAACTTGATCCAAAAAAAATTAACTTTGCTATTCAATATTTTTTGTACTTACGTTAACGTGATTACAGGCATTTTCGATCCTCACAACAGGGCCAAGACGATTTTTGAAACAATCGATTTTTCTCGAAACGCACAAAAAAAATTGTTTAACGAAAATATCATAAATTTTATACTTGTGTAATAATAATCAACTACAATTAAAAACGTTCACTTCGAAAAGTAATTCGTCTTTACTCCGTCAGACTCCATATCACAACAAAACAATTAATTGCCAGACCAGCTGCCGCTGCATATACTCTGATCGCAATCCCCACTCAAAAATTTGAGATGCTTTGGGGCACCTTGAGATTTCTCAATGAATTTTAGGGAACATTTAATACAAGTTCCAACTAGCCTGGCTTGAAGGTGAATTGGCATACTCTTGTCAAGCCAACCTATAAACAATTCCAAACCCATCCCCAATAATTAGTTAAAGGTCAAACTAATAGATTATGTTAAGTATAGTTTTAATTAACTTGCTTATTTTTTTGCACTTACGTTAGTTAACGTAACAAAAGGCATCCTGGATCTCTACATTGTAGGTGTAGTGTAGGGTCTAAGCAAACATGAATGAATTCATTGCGGGATAGCATGCCAAAGAGGATGAGAGCGGTGGGGGATGAGAATTGAAAAAGCGAAACTTTCATGGCGAATACTTTTAAAGAGAAGTAAAAACACATGATAATTAAATATTTCAGGGTTTAAAATTATGAATTATTTAATCATTCGAAAAATTCGTAAGAATTAGCTTTAATCCTCCTTTATTATTTCAACAAAACAAAACAGTATTCCATCACATTTAAATTTAACCAAATCCCAGTCTAAACACTCAAATTGGTGAGAAATTCTTCTTTTTTTAATTTTAAGAATTAGGCAGTAAGTTGAGAGGAAGCAGCCTGTTTTTGTGGAGCATTTTTCTTCAAGGTCCAAATACATGACGCCGAGAAAGATTGGCCTGGCCCACCAGAGATTGAATTGGAAGTAATCACGTGATATCCCTTGTCTTCTAAATCTTCCAAGAAGCATGTGACCAAACCCATTGGAGGATTATCAAATGAAGCCCTTCCCAACATGGGTTCCTGATCAGGTGTCAACAGCCATGCAACAGGTCCAGTTCCCTTGCAAGCATAGCTTTTTTCCATTGTTGGAAAAGGGGCAACTCTGCCTCGGATGAATTTATGGCTGGACATGTCAATGTCAAGGTTTCTTCCGCAGACTTCAAATCGCCAAACTGGTTGACGTGAGGGTAGCGCTTCATACGTGTGCCATGACATACTAGAATAATTTTTAAAAGACTAAATTAATGATTTGTAGCTATAAAAACAAGAATTTACACAAAATACACAAATAAGCAGTTAGTTCATACTTACGTTAATGTAATTACAGGCATCTTGATGACCGTTTTGCCTGTTGGATATGGGTGCTCTTGGACTTCCCGTCTGTTTCCTAAAAAAAACAAAAAAAAATTAAGACTAAATATTTAAATTCATTGTTTCACTTCAAAAAACCACCAAAATTTAATTTAATTATTTATAGTTAATTAACCTTTTAACTTAGATGATGTTTTCGCAGAGGTTAGTTAAGTTTAACAAGCAAATTGTAATTTGATGCGGATGGCTGACTTGACTGGAGTATTTTTGTTTTGCAAGGAGGCAGCTGACCTGGTTAGATGGAATAGGACTGCATTTAAAAGGCGCGCGCTTATAAAAACATTCTGGGGAGAATTGAGCAAATATGGATGGATATAATGTTAATTGATAACGAGCCAAAGCCAAAAGAGAGGATGAGGGAGGACGATAGTGAATTGAGATATCCCAAAAGTTAAACTGGTAATGATTTAAATAAATTGAATGCATAAATAGCCATTTTACTTATTCTACATAAAAATTAAACTAATTACAAAATTAAATAGAACAATAATTTTTCCAGTGTAAGGTTTATCCTAAGATTGTATTTGACAAAAAAATGAAAGAACGATAAGATGTTTTTGATATGGCTTGATTTTTTCGACAATAACAGCGAAAATTCTGACATTTTCCACCAACACTTCTGATCAACTGGGTAACCAAAAAGCTGAGCCGAAATAAAGAATTGATACAAAGTTAAATTGTGTATTCTTGCAATGTTGTCGGGCAATTATACTTGCCGAGCTCATCTATACGCTTTTATGATCAACCAACGTCGAACGATAATGTGGCATGACAATTCAATAATAATAAGTTCCCAAATTTTGTGTATTTTATTTATTTATTGAAGTTTCTTATAGAATTTCCCACATCTTGTGCATAGATTAAATGAAAAACTGTTCATGATAAAATATTGATTGTCGACTAGGTTTTAAATTTTATTTAAAATTGAACTGCCCAGAACATTTAAATTGCGCAGGTCAATTTAGAAATGCTTTCGCAACATATTCAAAAGGCGCGCTATAATTATATCTTAAAATTCTTGCGCTGCTCATACAGTGTAATATAGTTTGTTAATCGTTCAAATTTATAACCAGCTTGAAGAACGTCCCTGACACTGGCAACAAAATTCCAGGTTAGCTAAAACAAGTACGTTAGTCATCGTATGAAAGCCGGCAAATCAATTATCTCTTAATCCATCTAAACAACTGAAATAAATCCGCTGTAATGGCGACAATAACGACGGAGTTGAAAACATGCGACACATGGTAATGATGAAAATTGTTGTTGCCTTTGATCCCGATTTCTGACCCATCAAGGTCACTGTGACCCCCAAGTGATACATTATTCGTGATCTACTGGACCAGAGCTTATTTCGATTGCACAATTCAAATGTATACTATGTACAAGTTGAAATCTTTCTATTTTGACCTTTGACCTTTGGGTTAGACGTAGGGGGTTGAACATCGGTTCTTGCCCTTAACCATTGTGACCTACATGTCAGATTTGAGCAAAATCGGTCAACGCGTTTTTGAGTTATATTTGTTCTGGTGTTCTGGTTTCGCTGTATTTGTTGAATCGTGCAGTAAACTATATTTTGTGAAAAATATTCGGCAATATTCTCCACCTAAAAAGCTGGTCAGCAAAACAAAAAAAGATTCGAACCTACAAGTAAATTCAGGTTACTGTTTCCTACTATAATCAAATTCATCCACATAGATTCTCTATCGTAATTATTGATTTTGTTGGAATATACCTTGTCACTATATGGTTTGTTATACTTATCAGTTGGCTAACTGTAACTTTTTGTTTGTTTTTAGGACAGGTAATTTGGTTTGAAAGCTTTGGTAGAATTAACGATACATCAATTAAAATAATTACTGCCTTTGATTCAAAATCAGTCATAATCGGCAATTCTAAAAACGATACAGGAGTTAAATAACAACGATATGGCAAAACCCGCGGGTTTGGAGATAGAAACCCGTGGGTACGGGTTTTAATGGGTTTAAACGGGTATTTCGGTTTTAACGGGTTTTAACGGGTGCTCCTTTAAAATTTGAATTTGGCGCACTTTATATTACTCTATGGCTTATATGGGCCCCATGTTAATTTAATTAAACCCGTTAAAACCCATTAAACCCATCTCGCGACCTCCCAAGTGGGTACGGGTTTTAACGGATGTACCCAGCCCACATAGAAACCCGCTGCCATATCTGAACAACATGTTATGTGAAGTTGTATGGTGACTTTTGTAATTGCTTTCTCAATTTGAATTAAGTTCATACATTCCCAATTTGAAGTTATAGAAACCCATTTTACAGATGACAAAATTATAATAATTTTACATTATACATTTATTTGTTCTTTTGGTTCTCTGCTCGCAACTATTTCCAAATATATATAATAAAATTTGCGCTGCTTTATTTGTCTATTAATTAGCTTTTAGTTTAAGTAAAACGGTCTTCTATGATTAAATTTACATAATTTAAACGCCAAGTGCCTGCTTTTTTGGGCGAATACAAAAACACGTATCTATTTTTTATTTTGCAACGTAAAGCCCTTCTAATCGCATAGGATAGAGTTAAAATCTGTTGAGCGTAATATGATATTTAATAAGTTATGTATTTCGTTCTTCTCTGAGGCTCAAACATATTTGATTTGACATCCGAAGTTCAACACTCGCATATTTCTGTGTGATAATAAAAGTGTATAGCTTTGTTCTTCGGATCGCTTCTTTTAAAAATGTTATCAAACATTATTCCCGCTATTTGCATTATACAACTGTCAAAATGTATACGGCGCATGCCACGTAATTATTCATAATCGTTTTTGGTTAAAAGTAAGCAAACTTTCTGTGAAGTCGAATAGATTGTTTATTCGAGAGGTTGAATATAAAGTATTTCTACTGTCAGTTATATTTTAGCTGTATTTAATCTTATTATTCTAAAAGAGTGAAACCCAAACAAACGTGATACTTGTAAAATAATTTTGATTTTACCAAAGATGATTAATTAATTCGTAAAATAAACCTATCGAGGCAGCAAACCCGTGAATTTAAATGAGAAGATCCTTCTATTTGGTTTTCCTGGGTACCCCCACTATGCTGACATTAACTTTAGTGATGTTATCAGAAAATCATATTAATTATGTACGGTATTGTAAGCCTACATTGATATAGTCAGAAAAGTCTGACATAAATATTCACCGTTTTTGACGTAATACCAGATCTAGTACTATTTTAAAACACCGCCTTTCATTTGCTTACCTCAGTAGCTAGATTTGGTTAAGCAATTTTTAAATACAATCTTTTCTCGCAGGTAAATTTGCTGCTAACTTCAACCCAAAATGGTTAATTTTCAATTTTAGAGCGAAATAATACATCCACTTTGTTAACTGAAGCAGTTCTTGAAGCATTTAAAACCATCAAGATAGCAATATTGGCACATTTAATTTGAACAGATTAACGCTAGACTCGTTAAACCCGTTGAATACCTTTTCTTATCCAACGAATTCAAACATAAATATCACTCATTTAAATACTAAGTATTTTCATAAACATGCTCTTTACTGAAAAATTATTAACGTTTGTCCAACTTGAGCTGAAACTTCTCCACTTATTAGGGAAATATCCTTATCAAATTGATAGCAATTCAAGCAAGTTATCATTTACAAAAAATGGAAGCTATACAAGAGAACAGTTCAAGCACACAGTGCTTTTACTTGTATCTGTTGTTATGGTTTGCCAAATATTTACCTATCATCAGAAACAATTTTCGGGCGTAGTAATTTACGAAGGAATACTATACACTACCATGCTCATTTTTATAGCAACCATGGTTCAAATCTACTTCAAGAGAAGTGATTGTATAATTGAACTTTTCAACTTGATCGTTACGTTTGAGCAGAATATGATTCAAGGTAAGAGTCACTTGGCATTTTTGAAGGTTCATTATATTAAAGTCGGAAGTTTGTATTTGCTCCAGGCCAAGAAATGTATTAGCTAATTAAGAAGTGCTTTAGTACTTCTTATTGATTTCGTATATCATGTCCGTCTGTTTGTCTGTCTGTGAGCGCTCTAATTCAACAACGCTTTAACCTATTGACCTGAAATTTAGTATGCATGTACTTAGTGGGACAAGTTAGAACGCTATTGATTTTCAGCCAAATCGGACTAACGGTACTGGAGTAACGGCCAATTTACGGTTACATGCTATTTAGATGGGCAAAATCTTTTATTTCATAAATCGATAAATTGAAGTATTGACATCAAACTTTCTCAAGAGACTATAGTCTAAAATTGAACAGTTTTGGAGAAACAGACAAATAATGATTACATGCTTTATAAATGGACAAAAAATAAAAAAAATTACTTCTGAACTTAAAAAATCAGTAAAAAGTACTTAAAGCACTTCTTTATATAATACTTACAGTACTAGTTATTTGTTGTTTTTTGACAACATTGAAGATAAATTACTAATTTGTTTTTTAAATTTTAGGTACTATGGAACTGCTGCATATCCCTGACAGGAAATACATTTACGGAATTAAGCTATTTCAGCTAAGCGTGAGTATAAGCCCAATTGTCGTTCCAGCAGTGTTTGTGGCTTTATACTGGTTTATACCCTGCAAACCTTATGTTTTTGCATTTGGTCTCCTTGAAGAATGTTCCGAATATCTTGAAAACACAACCCAAGCTAATAAGTTTGTGTTAACTGGGTATATTGCAAAAACGTTTTGGGTAATCGTATGCTTGATTCTTTACTACTGCTTGATGAAGCCCATGGCAGGTGTATTCTTGGCCCTGTTTCAGTTATATTTTGTTGAGTCCTGTTGTATTCGATACTACTTGAGAACTGCGTGTGACAATATTCCACAGCTTACAACGTATTTAGCGAAGTACCGTATTATAACAATTTACAAACAAATTCAGATTCTTGTGTGCTACTACAATCAAATTCATCAAGACCTTTTCACACCCATATTAATTAATTTTGCTACTCTATGCGTTGTTATTGGACTGTTTGCCATAATATCGAGCTGGTCAATTATAACTGCATTTCAGATCGTCGTGTTGGGTACCATGGTGACTCAAGCGTTTGTTGGGAACTTTATTTGCTTTAACTACTTTGGGGGCATTTACGATGATTCAGTTGAAGTAATTGCTTTCTTGCGTTCAAAGTCTTGGAATCTGCAGCGCAGCAGTAAAGAATCACGTTTTCATAGAAAGTTGGTATGCTGCTTATTTCCAACAAAGATAAAAATCGGGACAGTAAATTATTTTGACAGATTGATTCCGATTACATTTGTGGACTTTTGGTTTGGTATGTTGGTCAACTTGCTTCTATTAAAGTAAACGAAAACTTTTATGTTTTCATAATCTAAAAGATTGATTAACAATCCAAAATCCGATTCAAGCCGATTCTCCCACAAAACGTATTATATTTCATTTAAAAAAAATATTTTTAATATAGTAGTTATGATTTAAAAACATAAGCAGTGCCATTTTACTTCACTAAAATTGCTTGAAATAAAAATGCATATTTGGAAATCATGATAATATACACATATGTAATAATATTAATGTATATCTATTTACAAAATATCGACCATTTCGGTTGACCTTTTTTCCTTGCTATCATTATGAAACAATTCAGCCTTTTAAAAGTTATTCCAGTACAAACTCTTTCAAATCCCAAGAATAAAAGTGTACAAAAAGTTGGGTTATCTTACTCCAAGGCCAAGTCCAAAAGACTTACGTTTGAAACCTACATCATTGCAGCTATAGTCTGCTTACAATTCTTCCAAACTATAAGAATATCAAAGGGGACCGTTGCAGATACAATACTTGCATGGCTAGCTTTCGTCGCACCTGCAGTGGGAAATGCAAACATTTACTTGACGCAAACCAAATGGAAAATAATGGAAATCTATTTAAATAATTTGATGGCATTTCATAAACGGAATCGAAAAACGGGTAAAAAGCCAGATAAATCCAGGCATTCACTCAATGAAATCCTCAATCTAATGACCATTCCAATGGGACTACTGACAGGAATCGCATTCGTCCATTTTTTGTTCTTGGGTTTCACTGGTCCATCTCATGCAAGAAATCTTTAACGGGACATTTCCTTCTTACAAATTGTTTTGTCGATGTCAACGCACATGTATTGAAATCTCACGAACAATTATTTCATTTAATATGACGTGGAATTATAAAAACGCTTGTTTACGTGACTAATATTTGCTTTTGGTACTGTGTTATTAATGGACAGGCGTTGATTATTACAGCGATTCATATACTTGGACCAATGATGATGCTAGACTGTATATTAGACGTCTGGACCAAATTTAAATTTGGTGGAACCTGCTACGGCAATGAACAAATTTATAGACAACTTCAAATATTAAATTCTTTGTGTAATGCTATTCAACAAGATTTTTTAGCATGCTTAATGATTGGTTGTACACTTATCATGTCAATATCTCTTAGTCTTATTGTATTATTTAGTGGCTATGGTTCTCCAGAGAATGCCAGTGTTATTATTATAGCCACACTAGCTATATTTGTACTTGACGCTACATTCATAATGTTGGTGGTTCTTGGTAGAATCGTATTCGTTCATACGATGTCTAGAAATATGTTAGCTGATGTAAATCAATTAGAGACAAAAGGATTGTCAGTATACGACACGAAATGGACAAAAAAGTTCTTCAGACCATGCGACAAACTTAAAATTGAATTTGGGGACAGTAACTTTCTGGATGAACTAACGCCATTAAGATGTCTGAATGTTTGCCTTAATTTCACTGTAAAAATGTTACTTTTGCAAAAGAATAGTAATTAAGGGTTTTTATAACTTGTAGACACATATCTATAGTCTAGCAAACTTTAGTGTATAATTATTACATTGGGCTATTTTTGCTTAATAAATATGAAGTATAACAGTTTTTATTTATTAGCATTATTTACATTTTTAATTTTATGTATATTACCTCAAATTTTGGCACGCAAAGTGTACGTAAACTAGAAAATGATATATATTTACTCTTTATTACCGATTTGCTGTTTGCGACACATAAGTTTGCTGTAGTCTATTACTTTCTACATTTGGATTCAACTTGGTTTGGTGGCAAAGAATATGCCCAAGTGCTGATGTGTTTTGTATGTGTCGCGTACTTCTTATTCTTAACTATGGGGTTTTACCTGCCTGGAACAAAAATGAGAAGAGTTCATTAAATATTTCATTAAGACAAAATTGCTATTACAAATTTTCAAATGTAGGGTATATTATTGTTTGTTTTATACTATCATGATATTTTATTGACTTATATTGAAATCATTTATGTCATCATAACAATGAATTGAAATTAATTACATGAATAAATTATGTGAACATAAAGCCAAGGATTCTCGCATGTTTCCATCATCACGACGTATATATGAATTTTGGTTTTTGTATTCTCATAGAAACATTAATTTGAGTTTAAAACAAAAATTAATATATAGGAATACGTTGTCATATATACTTGGACTTAACATTTACAAACTGAAATACGTTAGGAATTTAAACGACTCCTCAAATTCATTTTAGACACTATCAACACATTTACATGGTAACTATTGATTGACGTTAGACATGCGTCATAGTTACATATATAGCTTTGCTCACTCATATCACTATTCATATCATGCCGTGTTTCTTTAAACTTACAAAACACTTATTCTGAGCCAAATATTTCCTAACGATAAATGTAAACCACATTTCTGTTGCATGTAAAGTATATTTAGAAACCATAGCAGTGTTGTAATCTAAAACCCTGGTTCATGTTATAAGTTCGCCAATAACATTTAAGAACGTTCTTTATATACGCACACGTGTACAAAATAAAGTCCGTTTTTAATTAATCGATGTACGAAGGTGGCATAGTATAGTGCTCGCTTCTTTTATTTATTTCATTTGTTAGTCGGTAACTGAGCTCTGACGGAGTTATATATTTAACCCTTTTTCAGTTACACTTATTTTCTTGTAACTTTTGATTTGCTTTAACAAGTTTCGCTTAGTTGGGAATCATGGAAATAACTAGCACATCACCCGACAAAAAAATCATCCTCACTGTGAACCCAATTCATCAAAGTATCGTTGCACTTCGGTTATTCTCGATTCGGAACGTTGGGTAATGAACGAATTAAAACAAACTAACAGTAAACTTTCTCAACAACGAGATATCATTGGCGAGTTACAACATACCCCAAAATATCAAAACGGAGAAAGAACTACAATAACGAATACTAGTTCGCAACAACACAAAACCCTAAGAGTTAAACTTGAAAGAAAACACAATATTAAAAGCACACTTGTAGTGGAAAGCCTACGAAACAAGGAGAAAACGACAAACCTCCTTGATTTTCTAAGAGATCTTGAGAATGAATCAGAACTTGTCAATCAAATTCCAAAAGGGAATCAGAACTTGATTTTCACTGCTTCAAATTTCACTGATTACGTTCCAAAACCAGCAAAATCAGAAACTAAATTTGAAACAGGGCTAGAAATTCTATCTTTTGACCTAATCAGCAAGTTGGGACAAATTAGAAATAACGATAGAATATTGAAAGAAAGTGAACAGGACGAATTCAAAAATATTCTGGAAATCAATAATGTTGCCATGCTAAAGTGTAATAAAATTTCATCAGTAAAGGCCAACAATATTACGTCAGTAAACTCGCTCTGCTCACTAAACATCCCAACTATTAAACAACCGGCGAATATCCGGCTAAAAAGGGTGAACTATTAGTACCAACTGGAACATCATGATCAACCACCATATATAAAACCCAAGGTATCTGCATATTTTAATGTTTTAAATGCACATAAAAATTACGATGACATAATTGCAAATGTAGCGCAGCTCAGTGGTGCTACAATTACATCTGTTCCAAAGCATGTTCTGGATACTTCAAGAAAGGGATCATGTCTATTTTATTGCACTTGTAAATCGTACTTTGCTACAAAATTGGGTCTAAATGATCATACTAACATGTTCGCAAATCCTTATAGGAAGAGAGAAAAGCAATTTCAAAATAACCTCATTAGAAAAATCCAGTTACAAACCCATTGTTAATTTACATTAGACCAAAATGAACTGAATGTTTATGATAGTGAATCCACATGAATGAAAATTTGCATTTTTCAAGTGAAATCTCGTAACATGTACAAACGACAAATAATGGATGCTTTATCGATATGCCAAACGGAACAAAACTTTTATAAGAATTTATATCACCTAAGGTCATTGTTTATAAATAAAAACATCTTTTCATCGAAATCCAATTATGTCATGAAAAAACTTATTTGTAAGGAGTCTTAAGCGCAGAAAGGCTTGGCATTCTCAGAACTTTACTCACCAAACTTGTGAACAAATTCCAATGATATATATGACGTCAATCACATATGACTGTATAGTTTAAAATAGTTACGCTCGTTTTTGAACTTTTGGTTGCATAAAGTATTGACTAACTAGCTCCGAATGTGATCTCGTGGAATGAGTGTGTGATCTCGTGTTTATATTTTTTATAAGTTTAAATTTCTCAACATAAAAACGTATGAATGACAAGTTTATGCAGAAATGCTCATCATAAATAAATAAATCCCGATTCTAAGTACGCGCAAATAAATCTAACGTTTATCAAAAAACGTCAGAGATGTTTTTGGACTTTTTGAAGTAAAATGTTTATACATTAAAAAGAAGGGTTTATTTTAAACATTAATGTTCAAATCAAAGTGTTTTTTTGAGGATATCGTTTAAATTTTAAACTAATGTGATCACGAATATTATTAAAAGAATACAATTTAACCAATAAGATATTCGGCACAAATTTTAAGCCTTTTCTCAAACACATTGTTTTGTATTGGGACGTTAGTATTATTTTACAATGTTTGATTTATTGGTGGCTATATTGGGAAAAACTATGACACGTCGCCTTTATCTTTTCTTCGAAATCCATTAACGTCACATTTTTAGAGGATGCGGTTGAAATATTTGTCAGGAAAAATTAAAACAAATTAAACCATCATATTTTCCGCTTAAGATATCTCGATATCTTTGCATGTTCAGAACGCAACATATAATTAAGAAAATTCCTTATATTATCAGTTCAATTTCAATAATTTAATGGCTTAAACTTTAAGGTTTAGGTTATTAAAACTAAATCAAACTGATACAATTGACTATGTTAGTACTTTACAATATGATTTATAGAATGTACTGTGTATCAATTTGCGCTTTGAAACAATCATTTTCCTGCATTTTTAATCGTATCATGTCGAATTGTTAATAAATCATTCTTGTCAGCCAACATATTTGGTTTAAGCCCCGTAATCGTTTTCGACCTGGATATTGATTACACTTTGTTTGCCGAATACAATTCAAAATATATATTTAACTTCTATTTTTAAATTGTACATGCCTTGAAAGACGAATAGAAATGTATGCTACTATATTTGGAAAACGAAACTTATGCATGTATTTCAGTGTACCGTATACTTGAACCACACGACATACGAGGTTTTTCTGTGCTGAAGTAAATTTAAGTAGGATTTCTAATGATTTTCTACACCATAATCTTCGATTAAACGTACGTTTAAAAAATCAGACAATTTGTTAAATACAAATATACATCGTAGTATCACATGAAACATCTATTGATGTAGATATTGTGGTTTTTCTCGATGACTATTCTATGCTTTAATTTTTAAAATTTTATTCTACTTGATGCTAATCAGCTGCAATGATACTGTCAGAAATATGATAAGATAATTGTACATTAGTAGTAAAAACGTTCTGATAGTGATTTTATGTAAGTAGTTATACTGAGATACGACATGTATAGTTGACAGTTAATCCAACAGTAGATAAGCCTTATCCCTATTTCCATATTCAGGACAGTTCATTGACGAATTATCAATGGAACTTAGGTAAATCCCTGACGAGTAAAAAGTAAACGTGTGCATTTTATCGGAACGATTATGACATTTTCTGTTATAACTTAACAAATAATACCATTCAATCAATCAATTTCTACTGATTTCTCAATTTTGAGACATGATAATATTATTAATGTAAGTAGGTTAAATATGTAATAAAAGGTAAAAGGTTAAATTAATTGCTTTTGCATAACATACACTTTTTAAATAATACAGTATTTTTATTTAGCATTTAGTATTGGATTAAATTACATGTTTTATAACTAACAAACAACTTCAACGTACATATAGTACGGCAAAAATTACATAACAATTCTACTTATTGGCATTATCTGCTATAACCGATGGTTGGATGTTTGGCCTCTGATTAATGTTTCCACAAATGCTATCTTTCTCGCTGCCCCAAAGTGTATCAAATAGTTTGATATGATTATTTAACCATTCTTGTGATGAAAATGTAAGTCCACAAGCGCAATAAAGTAAGTTTAGTTCGTGCTTCTTGTTGACTGCTTCGTGCGATTTGTCGGAGTCCAAATAACTGATGTTCATAGCAATCGTTGGCGCAATCGGAATGACTTTCATGTTATCAATAATTTCCTTCACATTGGCAACCTTACAATTTCTTGAAGAGTCCACAGAAACCTCTAATTCGTTTTGCTGTTGATATTCGTAACGTGCCCTTTTTAGTCGAAGTCTCATCGGTGCTTGGTGATTATTGGAAATGGGTGCTGGATTAATGGATTTACAAGAAATCAAGTTAGTCGGTTTATCGGAATCAATTGACGTCATGTTGGTTTGAGTTGATCCGGTTTTCGTTGTAATTTGACTTTTAGCTTGAATTTGATTCCTCTTGGATTTCTCAAGTTCAGTCACCCTTTCAGTTTCTAAGTTTTTCAACTTTTTTAATTTGTTTGAGACGCCAATCGACAGCTGTTTTAATTTATTTTCAATTCCAATAATGTTTGTTCCTGATATATTGGCACATTTTGATTGAGTTGAATCTTCAACTGATTTCCCATTCAATATGTCAATTGTAAACGAAAATTCGCTATCAATATGCTCGAAAAATTCTAGCAGTTTTGTGAATATTTCCCTACCACGTTTCCTTTCCAAGTCGAGGTTTTTTCTCAATTTGAACTTGCTCTTTTGTGAACTTTGAAGTAGTCTTTTCTGATTTGTAATAACTCTAGTTGCTTCATTCAGTTTCCCAGCTTGATGTTTGAGCTTGTCTTGCAGTTCTAAAATGACATCTCTTTGCTGCGTAATTTTCTGGTTAGCTTGTTTCAATTTAACTAGAGACTTGTTTGAAGCACTGAAATGCTGAAGTTGTTTTGGCTTCCATTTTAATTGATTATTGCAAGTAGGAGATTTTGGAATTTCTTCCAGTATTTCTAGGTAATCGTCGTCAACATCCATGCTACAGTTATCTAAAGGATGTTTAGAAGGCATTTATAATTCAAATTGGATACTTACTTTGCTAGTGCACAGAAAAATATTATCGTATGATACGTAAATATGTAACGGAGCGCCTTTAACACAAGAAATGCTACTGGTTCAAGATCTCAATGAAGACTAAAGCCAAGCAATGGAAATACTTTTGGGCATATAAATATTAGTCGGATTTGTGGTTATTCAGCCTATTTGCAGTTTGCAGTAGGAAAACCCGATAGCATACAAACTGGTATGCTCGAGCTGCACGCAAATATACAAATAAATATGTATCATAATGTATACTGTATACTTGGTTAAGCATCTATGTTATAAAATACAACGTGTGCATTATGACAAAACCGTACATATTTATGTACTAATTATTATGTAGCCTCATTTGAAAAAAGGATGCTCAACGGAATACTTTGTACGCAAAATACCAAATATTTTTTGTATTTACAATTACAACTTGCATTGTACAAATGTTGAATCAAATTGATGACAACTTAATTAATGATGACCTAATAAAATTGCCAATTCATGAGGGAATGTATGTTTAATGGTTTTAGAAAAGTAAACGCAAACATAATATGAGGACATATTCTAAAATGATAAGACTCACACGTTTGTATTTTTATGACCAAATATCATGGTACCATCCAACTTATATATCGAAAAACTGTCGGTATCACTTGTCTTGTCAGTATCAAACCAGTTTGTGGCGGAAAATAATAGACTAAATTTGGAACAAGCTTACTGTTAAATTATGTGCTGACAACCTGAAATGAACACGCAAATGAACCATGCATGGTACTTGTTATCCGAACTTCAATGATATGTTGACTTTTGTCCTTGTGGACAAAAAAGATAAATAAGAAATGAAAAGTTGCTAGGTCTTATTGCATGTGATACAATTACTTGGTTTACTGTAATGGACAACTCTGATGATGGTCAAAACACGAATGTATTAAAACATAATATACCTATTATACAGAAAATTTACCAATATTAAAATGAATACATTTAGAGAATAATATGCACAACTTTATGTTGCTTACATTTATTTCTGAAATTTATCGATGATGTTTATACCATAGCATTTCAATGAATGTATGTTGAAAGAAATTTTTACACAGTAGTCTATATTTTAAATAAAATGTATTAAATTTATTACTAAAATATTCGATAACTTTAAATATAAACGATTAAAAATTAAATTGGTAGTAAAAGTGTTGATGTTTGTGTAAACACACTATTTTGCTCTTGAACCTTACCTTTACACGCTAATGATTTGCATCTTTTTACAACTGATAAATATTTTATTTTATTTGTCGACGTTTAGTGAATTAATAGCGAATTAGTTTCAATAAATTTCTGGTACTTAGTAAGCTCATCGTTAATCGGTCCAAATCTCTGATTATCATACATAATGTATTTCAGGTACAGACGCTATATAAATAATATTCTCCTAGAGCTCGTATATGACGATTTTATTAAATACAAGTATATATGTGTATCCTATAAACATACAGTTTCATGCTGATAAAATGAAATGCATATCCTATTTATCACTTTAAGAATACAGTGTTACAAATCATTGACTTACGTATGGAAAAACAACTACGACAAGCATACATGGAAATTATAGCACGACAACGACAACTAATAAAATTAAGAATTTAATTAGAACACTGATATAATCTACGTTCTGCACGAGTTTAAACTCGTTGTCATAATTTGTTTTTGCTTATTTATATAAGATAAATAAGCGCGGTCGTATTTAAATATTTATGAGACTAAAAATTTCGATGACTAGTCTAGACTGAGTCAAGCAAAATTGGCTGTTACAGCAACGATCAAATTATTATGTGCTAAGCATTAAACAAATTGAGACCCAACAATTCACGTGCAGAACTACAACAAAAACATCTCAAAATATCTCAAATTATCTTCGCCTCAAAATATTTTAAAGATAGGCCACAGTTGCATTACACAAACATTCCTGCGATTTGATTCCTAATGTAGTTTAGTTCATAAAAAAGCCAAACATTTGTACAGTTTAAACAGTTTTGTCCAGCATTTCAAATCCAACTTGAATAATCTCGGAATACTTCCAAACATTAATTTTTATATGTCAAAGTTCCAAAAATGTATCTATTAAAAATAGTTTTAAGCCCGATACTTGTTCAGGGAGATGCGTCTGCCCCAATCAAACCGGTAAACACAAGAGCCAAGTTTTTATCAACGTCACATCCTTGTATAATTTGGATCCCAATAATTTTCTGCAAACATTTCGTCAATACAGTGAGTTCAATAAACTCAAAGAATTAGGTTTTCACAGTGAAATATTTCTACAGACCATTTTCCAACGATTTAAAGAACACTTTATGAGCTCGAGAGAAATTTCTATTACAAATCTAAACTCAATCTTAGAGACTTTTGAAGAAAATAGCTGCCTTATCGTTGCAAATAACATCCGAGGAGCAAACTTGGGCCCACTAGGTTATATCCCCATTGTGCTCAGAAAATTTGGTTTAGCCGTTTTGAAGCACTCTTTGGAATTTACCTACATACCGTTGCACATGGAGCTAATCTGGGCACCACCAAATTCCAACTACACTGTAAACGGAACTGTTCGAAATACTATGGATAAATCTGCACAGGTTATACATCCATGTCCCTTGTCTCCACCCTTTGCTCCAACATTTGTAGGAGGTACTAACAGGCCTTTTTGTGTTAATTTAAATAGAAAGCAGTTTGTTCAACTATCAAAACCATGGCAATGCCAAATTCAAATAGACTTGTTCATGCCAAATCATGCGTTGCTAACAGGAATGGTTACATTTACATTTCAGGATGCAAAATACACAAAAAATTTCATTTCCACCAAGTGCCGTTTCGCCTGTAAACATTTTTGTCACCGCCGACGAATTATACTTTTACAAATTTAATAAACTAACAGATTGGATAAAACGACAAACAAAATATCACAACCATTTTGATGATTGGGATGGTACAGACTATTATGATATGGTAACGGAAGCGTTGTTGGTGACCTCGACTTCATGTAACCTGCGAAGGACATATTGCAAGATAGATAAAGTACGTGCTTTGATACCCTGTCCATCTTGTTCGAGTTTCTGGAAAGCCGTGCCAATAGAATTGCGAAATATAACCTTGTACTCAATTTCACAAGTGAGTTACGACTTTCCAACCTCATGGAGTTGTTATTTTGCGAGCAGAGCTGATATTGGTCAAAGATTGGTTGACTCTATCAAATTCTTAACAAAGGCAACCGGCATATTTCAATTTTCTAGTCCTAAATTGCATGCACTTAAACTAACAAAAACATTTGATGCCGACACACAAAATCGCTTTGCCGTAGTTTTTGCATCGCTTTTCAAAGAGATACTAGGAAATGTTTCTTGTTTAAATAATGAAAAGTATCCATTTCGTAATGGCCTATGGATAGAAACTAATGCGTTATTTAAGCCAGATGCTCTCCTACAAATTACAAATACCATAAGCTCGCTTAGCTTTATTACTTGTAAAAGTCAAGGGCAAAGCTCACTTCACTTCGATGAGTTTTGGAAGGTTTTTGACAAATATGTACGGATTTGCATATGTCTCACATTTGTGCTTCTTTTACTTGGATTTAAGAGCTTGTCTAAAGAAAACATATTTAAAAGTCAAGAAAAATTTTCACGTAAGCTGCTTTATTTGATAAAGGTATTTGCAGAACAGGGAGATCCGTTTCCTACTAGCTTTAGCATGTCGCCAAAATTTCGAATTATGATTGGCGGCACACTAATAGCTGACGTAGTACTGAGTAATGCATATAAAAGCACAAATGTATACAACATCATAAAACCTAGAGAACTGGTTGCTTATACATTTGTCAAAGAACTTTTTCGGGACAATTTTACACTTTGCAGTAGATTGGGAACCGTATTCTATGCTATACCAAATTCAAAGGATTGGCTTCAAAATATACATAGCTTTCTCTCTGTAAAATCGAAGCCAAACCGTATTGAATTAAAACCAGCAAAACAAATATATGGATTTATATCCGGTACAGCAGAAACTGCTTTATATTCTTATGATTACATGCGACAAGACAGCATCATTGGTACAAAACAAGATCATGAAATAAGTAGAAACAATACATTAGAGACGATTTTAGCAGCTATTGCACATCCTAAGTTTGCATCTATTATTTGGCAACCATTTAAAAGCCTTAATACACTTGCAAGCAATGTATACGGTCCATTGTTGCAAGCCAATAAATCACTGGATTTAAGTGTATATGAAGAGAGATGGGAACATGAGTTCAAGAATCACTTTTTTGACAACCAGGTCAAGTGGATATTTGACGAGTTGAAAGACAGTCCAGAAAAATCAGCTTGGTTTCTACCTCGATATATTACTAAATACTACTCAAAACTTCTTTTTAGCGGAAATTCCTATTCTAACATCGGGCAAGAATCGTTTGGTGTACAAGCATTTAAAATACATGTACAGGGGAAGATTCCTCTCAAAGTTATCAGACGAGCTTCGTTCGCCCCACAGTCAGCAATTATTGAATGGTTACAACGTGTAATTGCATTTATTCTTGAGAATATCGAATACCCGGAAATTCCACTGGAAAAGCCTAACATGAAGGGAAACGTATTGGTTATTTTTCTTATCGGGCTTTCAGGATTAGGGCTATCCCTACTCATTTATATTATTGAAATACGTAAAGCGATTTTGTACCGCTTGTTTAAATTGTATTATTATCTGTTGAGCGTACTTAGACGTTGTACTCGTCGAGTAAAATATTCCCTTTGTAAGATCAAATAAGGCTTAAACCTTTAAAAAAATTATGAATAAATTTATATGATATATTTTTAATTATCTTCTTAAAAATTGATGAGCTACAAATATGCAATGTATGGTTGTATTCAAGGATGGCTTAAGACGAGTCGACTCCCCAGTACCAACCAGCAAATACACGCCAAACAACGTTTTTTTAACATAGCCACTTTTTTCTTTTTTTATGAGCTGGCTGACTGCTGTGTATTGTTTATGAGAAAATCGGCTACATTTGACTTATTTTCATCTCGTCCGCGGCGTAATGCTGTCCGGACAGCGCCGATCCAAGCTTGGTTGTATTTTATTTTAAACTACTATGGTCATGCTATGTTTGACGACGCTGAAAACAATATTAAATGTGGGGACCATGCCAGTCGTTTGCGAGGTTTGGAGGGAGTTGACTGAATTGGTTTGCTTGCATGGGAGCAAGATTGAGAATTACTGTTTTATCCGCACTGAGGAACAAAAAACAGTTAGTTTTCCTTGGAATCCGCCAGAACCGAAAATTTGCGATTTTAAAGGTATTCCTAGTGACGTCATGATATAAATATAATAAATTCTTTCCTTTAAAGTTTTACGGAATTAAAATTGTTTGGAATTTAATTTAGAATTGAAGCGACCCCAACTGGACGCCTATTGCGATGATTGTGAGCTGACCGACGATGTGGTTTACAGAGGCTTTTTGAAGATGGCCAGTTTAAAATGTGTTGAGATTTGTGTGAATTCTCAAGTAAGTTAGTATTGTAATTTCAAAAAAAAATGTGATTGATTGTCAGTTAGACAATAAGTATAGAAAATGATTTTTTTGTAGATGAGTGTGGAGGCTGAGATAGCGCTGAGGAAGGGCATTTGGTTTTGCAAGGTTGTTCGTAACGACCATGATGACTGTGGTGGCTCCTCTTTGTTTGGGGGTGGCTTTGTTCTGTGCGATCGTTGTGCTTTTTTTTCTGCGTGAAGTGATTAATGATGTACAAAATTATGAAGATGATGATTTTGTTGAAAGTGAAGATAGTGAGGAGGATAATGATGATGACAATCGTTTTGAGTTGGGGCGGAAGCCACAGTTGGCGGATTCGGATTAAGAAGAGGAAGATGTATCAAGCAGCTCTGGTGACAGCGTTAATTCAACAGCTACGATGTAGGGCGATCGAGTAGTAATTTTGTTTCAAACAAGTTCGCTTATCTGAACTTAATTAATGGTATTTCTAGAAATAAATTTTACACGTGGTCATAACTGTAATGTAAATATATTTGTACAATATTTACTTCATCTTTAACATTACGTGAACATCCGAATGAAAATATTTTAATTGAATAGTTTTGAAATTGAAAGAAGCATTTGCACTATGATCTGTAATTTTTATGAAATAAATGAAATGGTGGGTAAAGTTTAACGGAATTAAATTGTTAATTTATTTTTACATAAAAAGATCTTGAATTCTTGCGACAGCAAGTTTCACTGTGTTCCATTTCTACTAAATTGGATAACAAAGTATGCATCCATAAGTCTCAGGTTTCCCCGTAGATTTGAGGATTTTTGTAGAACGAAAAGGCGGGCGCCGAGTTGCTAGCCAACAGCCAATGCTGAATGCAATAGCTGTGCACTGTGCATTTTGACTGCGTGTCGCTCTTTCTTGTGTGGTCTTGACTCTTGGTTGTGTTGTGTGTTGGGGAGTCAAAACGAATTTGCAATTAATATCAACTCCTGTCCCAATTTTGATGTTTAAATTTTAATTGGTCTAATGTTTTAAGCAATACAATTTTAATTAAAATTAAGTCATTAATTAAAAATTTTGAGTAAAAAAATATATTTGCTTTGTAAAACTGCTTCAATCATGGAAGATACAAACCTGGATTGTTCCCGTTTGCAACAGTTTCTACCTCCGGAGGTAATTAAAATTAGCATAATTTTCAGTAAAATTATTTAAGTCGTAACTACAAGAAAATTATTCACTCCTTGTTTTTTGTTTATTACTTGTTTACAGGTGTGGAACCTTGTAGCTTCAGATAAACTGAAATCGGATCCAGCTGACCTTGAAGATCTTGTCAACTCTTCCACCTTCTTCCGTGATTTACTGGCGTCTCAACGGACACTCTTCCTGTTCGAGAAAGTCTTTCCACTTGTGGCATCATCAGTTTGGAAGAAGGATGGTCTTGAAGGATTGCCCGTCTCAGATGTTCTCAATTTGAGAGGAGTGTGTTCTCACTGGAGTAGTGTGGTCGACAAGTTGATTTACGAGGAATTTCAATTTCTCATGGAAGGATCAAAATCGAATGATACTCAAATGACTA
>JAQFZH010001371.1:0-21853 GCA_034695485.1 Entomobrya nivalis
ACATGTAAGCTTTTACTCCCTCCTGACCCCAAGGGGTTTGACACCGGAAGCTGAAAATCACTAGCAATTGAGGTCTTGACCTTAGGAGTCTGTGCCCCGAGTTTGACGAGAATCGGTTGAACCGTTTTGAATATAGAGCGCGGACGGACAGACAAACAAACTAACTGCATAACTACGATTTGTCTTCGATCATCTACGTAATAAATACTAACCTCAAAAAAGGTAAATGAGGATAATACAAACGCTCTAAAACGGGTTAAATACAAATAATAGTTGGAGTTCGATTAACGGGTCACATTCAATTAACCGCTTGTCGGCGCTAGTTATGTTGTTATAGTTTATTTGCTGCTTTATTTAAAATGATGAAGTAAAGAAAAAGAAAGTATGGTCCTATCCTGGATATACTCTCCTCTCTTTTTTTATGATTTGTGTATTTCCTACTTTCACTTCTTGGAGAGTTATAGAATAAGAGGTGTCAGTAACCGGGTACACATTTCCTGGAAACATAGTTCCTGGAAAAAAGAAATACACGCGTGGGACGTAGCGAAAAAATTTGATTGAGTAAAACGAATCCAATCAGTGCGTGGAGTTTAGAAATAAATGGATTAGTTTGTTAAGATATACATTTAACTCTTTTATTTCGACTTACTTTATTACAAATAAAAAGACAGGAAAATTCTTCGTTTTGAATTTCATTTTGAGGAAAGCATTTTTTTGTCTCTAGCTGATCCGGAAGAGAAAAAAACTAAAACTCAGCTCAGCAGATGATGTCAGCTTTTTACAGACGTGCTGTCAAGCGTAATATTACATTACTACGCTCTAAAACAAAATGGATAAAATAAAATAACAGTCTGAAAAAAAATTGTATAAAAGAAATCCCAGAAGAGGAAGTGGATTTTAGCAAGGAAATATACCATGCCAAATTTGTTTATTTTGGTTCTTGTTATCACACAAAGCTCTCTAGTTATAGCAATGTAGTGTGTGCAGAAGAATGGAAGTCAGGTTGTTTGTGCATGTTGTCTTTGAGCTTTCACGCTTTCACTGTGCCAAACGTGGGAGTACATGAATGTAGTAGGTAATATGTAATATGATGCGTTTGAGACCTCTCTTTTCTCGCTGTACACAAGTTACCCATTAGTTCAGGAAAGTCAAGACGATAAACCGTGAGGAGCTCCATCAACAAAACTTATTTGGGTATCTGGAAAGCATTCAGTCAGGTCATCAACTTGGCCTGGTTTGAAAGATTGTCATTCTGCGAACAAAATTTTGGGATGCTAATTTTTTTCAAAGAATTCGTTTTATTTACTTATTCATTAATGAAAGGAAGTTGAGAACAATAATAAAAAGTTTAAAATACTTATTTATCATACAACATATTTTCGAAACGTACATAAAACTTCGTATTCAAGACCTACACACAAGTAAGGGATATGCACACATACACTGTAAATTTCATGATAATAAAATACAAAAAAGCCCGGAAGGAGGTGATCTACCATATTATTTGTACTGAAAACATTTCCCATTATTACACATGACAAGTATCTCAGAAACATACGTATACAATCTCGTTTCTGAATAATAATTAAAATAACACGATTTTTCACAGAATTACGTACATATTAATATAAACATCAAAAATTATAGCTTTACCTTTTGTAGCTAAAGTTATACCTTTTATAATATACTTCTTCTAATTGCATGCATAGGTACAAGGTACACGTATAAAGTTTTATATATATGAAATGCATGAAACAGGTAATAAAGTGTTTACGATGAATACAATAGTTTTGAAACATTTAGATGTTTTGGATTTACTACAATAAGTACAATATGTAAGTTATCGTTGAAATATATATACATTGAAATCTGTTTTCTGCATCGACGCGATAAAACTGTGAATACTTTAAAACTTTGCTTTGTTTCCTTTTTTTATATACACATTACATTTTTCATTCAGGTTGGCATTTTTATAGTTTAATTGTAGCATCTTTAGCCATGACGGTACGAGTTTTGACATCGTAGTTACTCCCGTTGGCAGACATTCCGTTGTTTCCGCCCGTTTTGGCAGTGACAACTGCAACAGGAGTTGCTGTCGTAACTGTCGCATTCATCACCGTCAAGCTCGTCTCCTGTTGAAGCATTTCAGTCTTAAAGTTTGTAGAAGTGGAGATCCCATGGTAATTTATTGTTCCCTCCCTCAGGTCCCCGTTGAAATATCTGGCGTTACATTCCATCTCTATGGCATTGTCGTTGTTGTTATAGTTACCACTGGAAGATGCCCCACTAGCACTACTGCTGCCCCCACTACTACTGGCGCCTGTACTGCGATGGCGATGATGACGATGTTTGCGATGGTGACGATTGTTCCGTAATTCCTCATGACTATGATAAGAGCAAGTGCCCACTCCCGAAAACCTTTTGTTTTCTTGACGGTCAACAGTTCCACGAATGCTATGGTAACGATTGTTTGATTGGCCTAAGTTGCTATGGGGTGGGCTGATCCTTCGAGAATCTGCTGATAGTGGACGTGCCCCATTGTTGTTATAAAAGGAACGAGTTGTAACGGTACTTCCTCCTCCATTGCATCTATTATTTGTGAATCTGTAACTTGCCCTGATTTTACTTCTATCAATATCGGAACCTTCAGAGTAATTTCCCTCATCTCTTTGTTTGGTACACCGTCGTAAGCAACGCAGTCTAGCCTGAAACTCCCTTTGGAACTTGTCATTGTAGATGGCATAAATGAATGGATTACAACAAGAGTTACTCATAGCCAGCGAGTGAAATCCGAACCAGAGAATGTTGATGTATTGATAAGCATTGATTTGAGGAAAGATGGTTTGAAAAAAGTTGTATGTTTGCAAGGGTAGCCAGCAAAGTGCAAACATGAGGACAACCAGAGCGAGCATTTTAATTACCTGGAACAAAATTTCAGACAATATGATATAGATATGCGTATGGTAGCCATTCTTCGCTATAAATCGCAACGTAGTGGACTGTATTAGCTCATGTAACACATTCCTAATTTTCTATGAAAATAGTGTAAAAGGTGAATCTGTAGGGAAAGGCAGACAATAGGGATTTTATTTACCTTCTTTTTGTTCCGGAGAACAACAGCATCCCGTGACTCCTCTTTATTTCCTGGAGCAGTGGCTCCCCATAGTTTGAATCCCATGTGCGCGTAGGCAACCGTTATTATGACAAGTGGGAAAAAATACTGGATGACAACAATACCCTGATAGTAAAACACACCTAACCAGGTTGGCAACCCAATATTGGCGCAGAATGGTTTAGTTCCTCCCTTGTGATCAATAAGCGTGACCCTGTGTAGAAAAGCAAACATGAAAGGTCATGTAATAATCATATGAAAATTCCTTCATTTTCGTGCGTAAAAAGAGAAAAATATGACCTTTTAGAGCATAATGGACTTTTTGTTTGGTCGTCAATCGTAAGACTGAATATTATGCTTTCATTTGAAAATGGTTTTTGCGCGTTTGAAATATGTTTATTATTTACTAAAATTATTGAGATAATGAAATCATACTGTGCTATGTATGTAACTTACTTGTAATCAAATTCCGTTGGCAGAGCAAGAACCAATCCAACAGCCCAAATGGATAGTATTGCGTATGTGGCTTTGCGTTTGGAAACACGAGCACTCAACGGATACAAAACAGCTCTGTACCGATCTACTGCAATAGCTGACAACGTAAAGACGCTGACGTTGACACTCAGAATCTATCAAATTGGGAGCAAAACACGATAATAATCACTATAGTTTAAAATTTATATAATGTATACAAACAAATCTGACAACAACAAAACAAACTTTCTTCGAGTGAACGCGGCTTATTTTGTATTGAAAGATCGAAGTCAAGAATATTTGCGCAGCAAAATATTATCTATGTAGATCCCTATTGTAAAAATTAAGATTAACTTGACTTATGGCACTCCAACCAGATAAGGTCACTTCATATAAGATAAGAATACAATTTGCAGTCACTAACAACCCGAAAAATTCATACAGAATGCATCTTGAATAGTTCATTATTTTCACATAAATTATAATCTGAGAGCAGTCTGTGGACCATAACGTAATTTATTTTGTTGGTATATTAAGTGCTTTCACTGTAATGCTTATAATTATGCTTGATGCGCATATTTCCTAATTGCAAATAAAGGTTTTTATATATTTTTCTTTCAAGATCCTCTCCTCCTCAGGTTCAAGTTGTCTACGATGGCTTCGTTTAAGTGTCATTAAAATGAAGTAGTAGTTGAGTATATCAAACACCTAAAGCGATCCTTAACATTTCAAACACTTAATTATGACTGCTTCCTCAAACACAAATGGCATGAGGCATGACAGGTTCACTTGAGATAAAGTGAATAAATCTGGAAATGTGTGATTTATTTACTTCATATTAAAAGCCGATGTATGGAGTATGAACATGAATAGTGCTTTATCTTGCTTTCTTGAAGCACTCGACTCACTTGGACTCTTTCCTTTTTCCTCCTTTCAAGTTTTAGAAGTTCCAACTTAAACGCATATAGAAAAAAATCCAATAGTGAACTCCGTTCATGAACTGTCAACGTTTCAACTATACATTACTCGTTTTTCCATTCCGAGAAGTAAAAACTACGTGTTTTCTCTTTTCTTGCTAAGCCAATACGATGATCTTGTTTAACTGATACTTGTGGAGAAAATATGGGCTACGTGAAAGCATGATTTTCCATACTCCTTTCCGTACTCTATTTTATGCATTACATAACCTATTACCACATAACTCTCGCGACATCACTTATTCCGAAAGCGAAACCAGGTTATGAAATTATTTATTAAAATAGCTTCAGAACATAAATGTATCCGATGTCAAGTAATAAAATACCGCAGCATTACCTACCTGCACGAAAGGACAGAAAGCACACATGAAGTCCGGAAGGTTCCATCTTTGAAGTAATGCCGCCTGAAACTGAAACGGAATGGCAAAGAGTCCAATGATAATATCTGCCAGCGCCAAGTTAGCAATGAACATGTTTGTTACGGTTCTCATCCTTCGGGATACCTAGAAAATCCATATGTAAAAAAGAAGTTCAGTAAAAAAAATAATGGGAAATAGACACTCGTATCTTTTTTCACGTTTCCTTTTTTTCTCCATTTCTTTATTTTTTGCATCTGTACTTTTTGTAGACTTCTGTCCATCTACTACTCCCACATTAATCCAAGAAGGAAGGTTTTCGTAGTCGCTTAATATTCAACATGAATAGCTTTATACAATTCATCCGAAACTATACGCTCAATTTTCTTTTTTCTAAAACACTCAGAGTTCAAGGATAGTTGGAAATATTATTACTTGCAGCTTTCGTAAACTTTTTTTTCATTCTTGCTTTTATAGGCCTAAGGCAATGAAATTTCTGCACACATACATCATCCATTCAGACCACAGGTAAGATTAGTTCAAACAACGTAATATGCGTAGGTTTAATAAATCAGAACAATTGAGAATGTTGGAAACACAACAAGTATACACACAGATGTATACCAAAAGGATACCAAGGTTAAAATAAGTCCATTGATACAATAAACTGTCCCTGCTGATGATACTATGCTTTCTCTTTCCAGTGGTTTGCGAGCGTGCTTGTGGTGCAATATAAATTATACTGTCTTGGGATGTCTAGAGTTTTTCGTGGAAAAGTGTTTTTTGTCACGTTAAAAGGAGAAAACCACTATATCATTAAATATATCAGACTCAGAAACAGTAGAATGCAATGGGGTTTACGTGTCAACGGAAAAGTCTGTTGCAACCCAAACTTCCTTCTCCTTTATACCCACCTTGCGACGCGACCACTACTATTGTTATAATGAAAAACGTTCCATTTAGTGTTTATGTAAATTGGTGCGCTGATATCAACCGCGCTACTAAATGTATGAACTTTACCATGTTTACCATTTCCTTTGGCGAAATGACATAATTCTGTATAATTCTGCAATACAAAGGTTGCCAAGGAATCATGTTACCTGAATTATCATTATTGTATATGTGGTAATGTAAACAGCTTCAAATCACGTCTGTAAAATATAGGTTTGGGGTGCAAACATGCGGAAAGGAAAATGGAAACTACCTAATTATATGACATTGATTGAAATTTTTATAAAAGTAGAGCTCTTTCCTAAGAAACATATAAGAATGTATGGTAAAAATACATCTACTAATTGTAGAAAGCAGTCGATACTTATTTTGGAAATCATTTGTCTAAGCAGGAACGTTAATTAAACGAACAGATAAGTGGCAAGCCGCCACAAATGTCCACGGCTAATGAATTTATAGTGACAGTAACAAACTTAACTTTGGCAATAAAAGTATATACAATGAAATGATACTGCATTGGTATATCGATTAAATGATGCATTGGAGTGGAGCGAGAATTTTATTTTTGTAGTATTCGTATCTGTCCAATTTATTTGTATGTATATCTGAATTATTTCATTCCATATGGACCCCTTCAGGGTAAATTGTAAAATTAGAATTGCACCATATTTTCGCTGTCTTCTTAAAATATCTTCATTTTAAGTAGCTTCTCAAAGAAACCGAGATAGGATAAATGGGGTTTCACTAACGGTGAAGGTATTTCAACACATTTTTTCAAAGAATGCTTTCACCAGAGAAAAATGAAACATAATATTTTTCATTTTGCATCTTCAAAGTATGTACGTCGAAGGAATTTATGAGGTTGCTTGGGTTTCTAATAGCTTCAAGCGAACCTCTTTAGCTACAACACTACAAAATATGAGATATGTACATAAATATTTATGTAAGCATAGGGTGAGTCATTATGTAAAAGAAATTTGAACTTATAGTTTACCGTGTTTTATAATATATAGATTTTCCACCTGTAAAGGTACTTTTTAAAATGAATTTTGTATAATATATCATAAATGATGAAAATGAATTTAAATATGACTGAATAGCTAATTGACCTTGAAATGTTGGTAAAAATTATGATGGAACTATTATCATGAAGACCCTTCCTTCAAGCTCCTTATAATGACTAAACAGACCCATCGTCTCAAGTAGGACAAAATATGAAACTTAAGAAGCTACACAACTCAGACCAAGCTGTTCTGGACTGTTAAGACGCTTTTTGTTTGCAAGGCTCACTAAAAAAATTCAAATTTATGCGTACAGATTTTCTTTTTGCTTGAGTTTGAAAAAGCATTTCAAGGGCTTGTTTCCCATCTTCATTGTCGGCATAAAACCAAGCAACCTTGAGTGGAGTGGAATTTAGATTTGGAGAAAGGGTCACATCTGCGAGAATTATAGGCATGTCTATCATTTTTATTTAAAACTCAAATACTAACCTCTATGCTACTTCGTGTTTTATTTGTTGAAGTCCAACAATATTTTTATTGCGCATTACACCTGCTTTTTGATGACAAGCAGTTATATTTTGGTTCAAAGAGCTTTCAACAAATAGACTTTCTTGAAGGCTTGTGGAAAAATGACGGACAGCAGGAAATGGTTCGTTCAACAAAATAGTTCTTATTTACTAAAAAGTATTGATTATACATATTTATATGTACTGTACAACATAAAATAACATCTTACAATGTAATTGAATGCACAGCTGAAAACGCTTGTTTCCGCAACCCACACATTTAAATTGTCATCCACGCAGTTTATTAGGACACACGTCACGACAACTTTCAAATCAGACTAATATTTGTCCGTGAATATACCATATAATACCCTTGTTTACTACATTTTGATATTTGGCACAATTCGCAAAAATGTTATTATGAATTTTAGAGCATTTTTTTCAAATGGATTCTAGTAATTGTCATCATTGTCTTGTCAACCTCCCATGTTTCTACATTTGTTGCACGCGCGACGTACGCTATAATTTAAATGTTATTTTTCTATAGTATCTCGTTTTTTATAACTGCAAACTAATAACTACTTCTATTCATAAACTGGCTTTTATCTATTTCTCCAGTTTTTACTTAATGCATGTTCACTACAATAATTATACATTATCGTTTTCTGTGTGGAACATTTGTTGGTGGTCTAGCTACGAGAGTGGTTCTTTGTTTGAAAATCTGCAGTTATAAAAGTAGACGCGGCATAATATGCATGTCAAATGCCGTTTATTTGACTGTCCAACTGCTACTCAACATCTTATTCAGAGAATAAAAATAGAGTTTACTTTGCCTTTAGTCTGCTGTCCAAAGATACTATCTGCTAAGTGCTAACTAAGAACTGAAAGACGCATCTCAGAAGTTAAAATCTTTCTTTAGAATTGACACTTTTCGAAATCAATGAGACGTAGTTTACGTTTAGATTAAAAACGTGATGTGTCAATCTGGTATTTAAAATGTTCATCTAACCTTTATGTTCAAAGACCTTTTTCCAGTTCCTCGCCTTTTCTACGGATAATGGCTCTATATAATAGGCCACCCATAGAATTGTATTTTAGTACTCTTGAAATTTACACACCAAATACCAAATCATTAATCCTTTGGTGAAGTTCTTATCATATCCTTTTTCAAATACCATTGATTAGCAGATCACGTTTGTAGAATCTGAAGCATCCTGTGTAATCTGACCTGATGTAGTACATAGAGAATACAACATGCACTAAATGCGTGCCACAATGCTTTCACGGTCTGCTGTTTTTTCGTCAAAAGTTTCCTCGTCAAAAGGTTTTTTCGTCAAAGCCGATTCATCAAAGTACTTTTCACAAACTTGGATAGGTCATTTCGTCAAAAATGTTTATGCAAATTATTCATTCATATCCACTGCTTTTTGGACAGAAATGAACTTTTAAATTCCTTCATTCGTCTTGCATCTTTCTCTCAGTCAACATTGTATCGTCTGCAGAAAACAGTGTTCGTTTTATTAACAGTTCTAGAAAAAACAAAATGTTGGTTTGTGATGGCAGTATGTTCCATCGAGTGTCTTTTTATTCAACCTCGACTTATTTTTAATTCATTCATAGGGAAAAGGGCTGCCCAGCATCAGTCACTTTGAAAGATTTTAAATTTCGTGACTGTACACATACTATATAAAATACTATACATACTATGATTGAATGAATTGGTTATAAATTTGCAATATTTGGCTATGTAAGCTTTTTGACGAATAAACTATTTGGCGAAAAAACCTATTTGATGTAGAAACCTTTTGATGAAGCAACTTTTGATGTGGAAACCTCTTTGCGAATAATTTTTGATGTATAAACCGAACACCTGCTTTCACACAGACCGAGACCCCTTTCTAATAAATCTGAATTTATTATAATGAATTTGATGAACAGGAAATTCCCTACACTCTTTGATGACTACTAAAAAGGAATGACATATTGTTTTCGGTTGGTCGGATAACCAATTTAAATTGACATATCTGGTCTGGTCTGAAAGGAATTTCAACTTTGATGAAACTATTTTTGAATCTATTGTGGTGTCTACTTATCGTTTGTATATGCTACCAGTATAAGGGAGAAGGGCGAAAAATTTCCGACATTCCAAAGATTTTGCTGTAACAATATATCACATGGAATTTTAGCTAAAGCCTGTTTTCGGAAAGGATGTAATTCGTTTTTAGCGAATATCGCATTGTTAATGGGATTAAAATCTTAAAATGGGAAGAACGTCATGTTGCTCATTTCAATGGAATGAGAAAAGTAAAAAGATATAGGCCTTCCGTAAAAAATATAAATAGTTGAGTGTTTTTGTTGTAAAACACGAAGGAAGTATAAAGTATAGACAGGCAGCATTTTAAACAGTCAAAAAACTGCTTTCAGGAAATCCTTGGTTTAAATTGAAACTCAAGAAAAGGGAAAAGCATATTTGTAAAAATAATCAACTCCCACTTGCACTTCATAATTTTGTCTTAGATGTGTCACGTCTGAGATTTTTTTTCCATAAAAATACGCTACATAAAATCATAAAAAAGTTGAAAGGACAGTAAAAGCTGTTTAAATAAATGTCTACTCGAATGATATCTCTGTTTATCAAAGCGAGCTATTTTATAAAAGCCATCTCTTGTGTCCCTTGTGGTCTCTCCTGCGGAAAATCCGCAGTGTTTCATTATATATTTCCCTGAAGCTCAAAGGCTTTTTGCAACGAAGATTATCGTGTAACTTAATGTAGTCACAGTAACATAGACAAGAGAAAGTAAATAAAAAAGGTAAACACTAGAAATCTTACATATGCTATTTTCAAAAGCCCCTTTGCATTCTTTGTATTTTTCAAGTAGAAAAAGAAGTTTTTTAGAAAAAGAAGTCTCACAAAATATGAAATAAGGATGTACAAGACTAAAGTAAAGTTACACTAAATTTAAAGTTTGTTTTTTACTTTTGTGCTTTCCCGTTCACGATTCCTTTTGACTGGATACTAACAAAGAGGAAAGTTGAACTGTTGTGATGGTATGGCTACAAAAAGGATTGTGACCTTATCAGATAAAATATACATCTGTGAGTAGAAGGTGCAGCACAACATTGTCATTTATTTACAGAACACATTCTTTGTTCCAAACTCTCTTATCGTAGTACCAAATCTTCTCTTCTTACGGTATTTGCGAAAGAACGCGAAAAAGGGTGAAAGCAAAAGAAAAGTAAATTTTGTGAATGACTAAATCGCTTGTTTGATCTTTTCATAAGAAAAACAAGATTTCAATCTGTTTACGAATCCTAGCTGTTTTACACTAGAGGAAATACATATGAGATTACATCTCTGTATGTGCATGCCAACCTACCAATAAAACTCTTGTCTGACAAATTTTTGGATATTAATTGGACATGAAAGGCAAAACTTTGGATTCCTTCACTTGACTTAGTTTTAATAAGTTGGCTACTTCAACAGCCCCAATCAGATTATGCCACCTTGTTAAACGCGTACTGGAGCCTGGAGCACACATACCTATTTATCATTATGCATACATATATTACATACATACATTTGATACGATACACATACACATACTTACAGTTTCATATAGTATTTTACTTTCACTTCATGAAAAAACTATCATAATTTAATTTTCGTTTGACACCAAAACCTGCTCTGCTCATCTTTCATAATCATCGTACTTTGTTTGAAGTTTGAAATAACCTATCATCAAGGCTTTCTCAAGGAAAGAAAGTTGCTGCACCTTACGGACTGACTAAGGACTACCACATCATCACCTCTCAGGCATAGTTTCCAAAAACATATTTCATTAATGAAAACTTGCAATTCTACAATACTAAATGTAATGTAAGTTTTTGCAATGTTTACTATGCACTATGTATCTTTTGATTTTAGTAAGGTTTCCCATTACTTTTGATGCCTTACTTTAAACGTAAGGAAAGAAATTGGAAATTGGACGTTTACTTTGAAATCTTTGAGAGTAACATTACATCGAGCTCTCAAAGAGAAATACAACTATTTAAAATTATAATTAATATACCGAAAGAGTGTCGTTCTTGTATATTTTAGATATTAAATTCAATCATTTTCTCAGCTTGTGTGTAGCGAACCGAGACACACAGTCTGCCTAGAGGAAATTTGAGTGTTTCCCTTCTTGCTTTATTAAAGCAATCTGACTTATTCTCTCTATAAAGTATACCTATAAGTCATATGATTCCTAGGCGTATAAGTGCGTAGGCATACCAGCTAGACAGTTGTTATACATTTACTTAATGGAAAACTATCAATTAAAGTGATTTGTCAATGTGAAATTATACTGTGTTCTTACCGCCACCACCCATAGTACAAGCGCATTTCCCACCAGTGCTGAAACGGAAATTGCCCCATACAAGCAGCAAAGAAATATAGTCATTGACATCGGAATGTCATAGAGCCCATCATGATGTTCATCACTTTGATACTGACCAGAGTCATCAGTTCTCATTGGAAAGAGGGAATTTGACACATTTAGAGAGTCCAGCATTGACGCATTGCACCCATAGCAATCATTCTCACCAGAGTTATCAATATAGCCTGACCCATTCACGACGGGGTATATTGAGCCAATTTCTCCTGAAGCACTGGTACCATAATCTTGAGTATTATTATTTTGAAATAAGTTCACTGTCGTGGCAGTTGCCATTATAGACGTGTCGTTCAGATTCACAAACACCATTCCCAAATTGTCTTCCTCGTCGTCATCCTCCCAGCGTGTGCTTGCCATGTTGTTATCCCAACAGAAGTTTAGAGCTACAATGCAATTTTCTCTCTTTTAATAATCGGGTTCAGCACTTTTCTACTTTCACTTTTATTTTTATAGACTTTCTTTAAGGTTTAAACGAAACAATAAACTACCAGTGTTATGGACAGTCCATCTCATTAAAGCCACCTAAATATACGTAGTAGCTTTTAAGCTTGAACAGAATATAAGCTCACTTGTCGCACGATGCCCCCAAAAAACTACGACTAGCACCTATTATCACCACAACATAACTTCATGTATGTACTGCTGACTGCCTTCAATTTCAAGAATGTAGACGACTATATAGTATAAATGAGACTAGTTTCTAGAGAATGCCAAACTTTGGAATGTTTTCATGAGCTCCACCAACTGGAGACTGGCAGCAAAGAACCACCGTTCCACACACTTTCTCGACATTGGCATCAATACATATACGTTGGTGGAGATGATACTGATGTGAAGGAACTCATCCACTAACGCAACGCCAACATCACGTTCACCCGAGTGCACTAACAAAGGCTATGGAAATCTGGACGGTCGGTTTTTTTTTCGTTTTCATTGTCGCGTCTGCTTCCTTGCATTTGATGTTTGACAAACTACTTGAAAGAAAAATACGATGTATTGCAAAACGAGTGTTTTCAAGCTTTCTCTTTTCTCCAAAGTTAGTTTATATTACATGTGTCGTGTTGTCGAATTTGAATATCAAATGCAACTGATCATCGCTTTTCCTTTTTTCTTTCACAATAATCAAATCATACGTTTACGAAATATTTACTTTGGACATGCATACAACCTTACACATTGGGTGACCAGTACACGGACAATATATTACAACATAAAAGGAAGAATTTAGGGCTCAGCCGTTACTCTCGTCCTATTCACACAGTTCGCAGTAAATTAATCAATCGAGGAATCCCTTTCTTCTGGTGTTATTTTGGAGAGATTGAAAAGTCAACACAAGAGATCTTTGAAATATTGACATGGAATAATGATTTTCCCTGTCTATTCCATGATTCATAAAGAATGAATATTTGACTATCTCTTGATGTACAACAGGTCTCGCCAAGTCTGTTCTCAGTGCACACAAATGAAAAACGTCATGTCTGAGTTTGGAACACAACGGTCTCAAAGCTTTTTGCTTTCAACGAAAAGAAATCATAAATCACGTCACACACAATCGGTTTAAAATTCGATACTTCCAAAAATCTAGCAAAGCTATATCCCTGATATATAATATGACATGCCGATAGTATAAACTTTATACTACTACTTTATACTATAAAGCGTCAATTTGAATAGGTATTTAAAAACCAAAAAAAAAAATCTCATCAGCATTTAATAGCGTACACGTGTCATAAACAAACCATTTTTCTTTTTGCAAACGGAAACACAAAAGTACTGTCACACACGTAGTCACGTAACATATCTTGTTTGATACATCCTTGTTTAATTTTGATTTATTACTAAATAAAAAATCATAAAATTGAACAGTTACTTCAAAGGGAGCCATGAAAAATGGGTTTCATTTTACAATGCAAATATGAAATAAATCAAAACATTTTCTATATATCTAAACATTATTATTATACTACCCTCCGCTCTTTTATTTCAGCTTGATATTGAAAAATATTATCCATGACATTCCATTATCATTGTTCATATCCTCTTGACTCATCCCATCCCGCCGATGAAACAAACCGGCGGTGGTATGTCGGAATCATAATAAATTGCATAGAATTGTTCTTGAAACTGCAAGCGACTGGAAATAATTCATAAATTGTATTGCATACGACAACATGGGTTTGGGTATATGGCTTGTGAATATTGTGATTGGAGTACGTATAAGGAATGCATTTGAGTGCAACATGACATAGGCTCGTAAAAAATGGCTGGTGCCATTATCCTTGATATTATGCAAATTAAATCCTCTTGAAGAAGACATAGAAAACATTTTGCTTAATGACTGCGCAGCAGCACAAAAAAGGTCCCTATTTGCAAGTTCCAGGTACCAAGCTTTTAATAAATGAAACTTTTTGAATGCATGTGTGCCATGACGTTAGCCTGTCAGCATAGAGATATCTGAAGTTTGAGGGCTGCATTGAGAGACGCTAACTGCTCAAAACATTTTTGCAACGGAAGTTCTTTACGATAACTTGAACTGTTAGCTAAAGAAAAGTTTCTTAACTAATTTCATTAAAGCAGAATGGTTTTTTGTATGCATGAATGTTTGAATCATAAGCAGGAAGGACTGCAGTCTACACAGTTCATCTTTCTCGTATAGTTTTGTGTGGCTTCCTTTTCATGATGAAGTATCACAAAGCAAAGTAATATAGAACCCTTTTTTGTCAATGTCAATTCGGTCAGCGTTACATAGTTACATCATGAACGAATACATAAACAAAAATCTCCTAATTTTTATATATTTTTGCTTTTATTTAGACAAAAAAAACCAAAGGCACATTAGAGTTTGCATGTGAGCACATTTGGGAAACTCTTTTTCAAAAACCTTGCGGAATCTCTTACACATACGCCCATAACGACAGACTGGCAACAGCCAGGGAGTGGAAACATTTTGCACAAAGAAAACTATTCTCACCACCTAAATAAAGAGTCTCCACTACTATCCAATAAACGATTAAGCTTCATCAGTGTCTTAAAACTTTTTTTATGGTATGTCAGCAATAAATAAGTACATTTTTTCAAAAGGCCGGAGAAAAACAATTTCCTCGGTTCATTTTCTCTTCGATATATTACATTAATGATACGGACGTATACATTTCTTGTGTACAAATAAAACATAAACTGTACATCAAAATTGTACTCTGGTTTGCAATTATTTGAACAGCCAGTCATCACTCTCGCCATCAAACTTTAAAAAAAACTACTCAACACGCACGGTATCTGTGGTAATAAGGTTTCAATTATTTGTAACAGTTACACATAAGATGCCTTAGATCACCCGAACGAAGGGAATCATTAGTAAATTGCGTATTGTAGCCTTAGGTGTGGTGGATATAGGTACATGGAAAGTGGAACTTTAATGAGGTCACATCATGGAGCAACTTTCTTCTTTAGAAACTTGTTTCTTAAGTTTAATGTCTTAGCATCAGAAAGTATGATGCGCGACGAAATGAGACTGATGGCATTCAAACTGGTTGTGTTCTGAAACATGAAACGTAAGTAAAAATAACAAACATTTTCTTATATTTCAGCAACCCACGAGGAAAACTAAACACGAGAGTATCAAACTTTGTATCATGATACACATTTCGAGAGTGTTGCATCAGATTTCTCAGGTTTCCAGTCCACTAAACATTTACATTTACCTTTTTGGTAATGATAATAACGGCAAAAACTGAGGCAAGGATCGATTTCCCTTTTTTACCCTGTTACTTAACCGTTACACGAGAAACGATGGGATAGCAGGCCAGAACTGCACATACAGCAGTGTAAGAAGAGTCCCATCTATATTTATAGCATGATTGACAATGGAAACATTGGATGCAACTATGTACACATGTTGGCAGTTGGTGTCTTCATACAACTATTCGTATTACATTCTTAAATATGCTCCAATCCAAAGTGTGTACTCATAATATCTTTTTTTTCTTAAATGGTCTTTCCATCGCAGTGAAACGATCATGACGATGGTTATAGTTATGATGATGACGACTATGGTCATTAAATTGCTGTCGGTATGTTCAAGTGTTGCAAATCACAGTATCACGACCTTCGAGAAAAAATACATGAAATAATAACGACGAGAAGATGAAGACATAGAAAGTGGAATTTTGAGGATAGATACAAGCGTTTTTTTGACGTCTTCGTTCCATGGATCATTAGAACGGGAACGACCTGTGCCGTAAGAAAAATACAGAAACCCTGAAGTTGCAATAATGAACGACCCTTAAGAGAATACCCTACGATATGGAAGAGAAATTCTTCTAGCATTATTATTATACCATAATCATATCTCTCCAAGAATGGGTCATACCGGAATAATGTTTACACGCTACATATACTGAATTTTGATTACATGCACTTACGATCAGAGTAAGTAATATATGTATATGCATGTAGGTTATTATTTGGTAGTTAGACATCTTCGTTTTTACTGCCAAAACTATTACTAGGAGAAACTGTGATGGGATAAATCAATTTTTGTGTGTAAATATTACATGCTATCTTTGTATTCTTTAGAGATTTTACGATAAGAACAAAAAAAACCTTACTCAAATAAAAGACAATCTGAACTGAAACCTACCTCACGTTTAAAAGAATAAGGATTACCTTCTTATTTTAGAAAAGTCTACGTAAATGGGACATGAAAGTCTAGAGGCTGATTCAACAAGCAATTACTGTCGGTTGAGAGACAAAAGCAATGAAAATCTCATCAAGCAGGACGTACGTGGTTTGTATCTTTGCGTACTGTCTATGTCCTAAGTCCTATAACTATACAATCTGATTTTTTTACAATTCCATTCAACTTGTTTTCTGCTGCTTTCACCAATAAGAAGATTTATTTATTACTATTAGTGTTTCATCTTATTATTATTGCTGCTCGAGTGATTTAGGGTGAAATTGGGGGGGAAACGTGACATTGTTTCTTATATTGTTTTTAGATTTACCTGAAATTGAAACAATAAAATATCGACTACAAATGAAAACAGCTTTTTCTTTCTGTGAAAATAAGATTTCCCGTCTTGAGACATCAAAAGTATTTTTCAGTTTCTATTACCGGTTTAAAATCGATATTGAAGAGAAAAAAGAAACGAGAAATCAAAATCATGAGTAGTGCAGTTGCAAAACGGCAAGTGAGTTAGGAAAAGAGGACTGGGAATAAATCTTATTAACTATTGCGAAAGTTTTCAAACTATTGTAGTTATAATTTGACCCAACTGGAGCCAATTTTCCTACTTTCTTTTATCTGCGAATAAGAATATTGTTGCAAATACCATTTTTGCACTAATTCGTCTTTACCTCGGTTAAGATTATAAGCTGCTGAACTGAATTTATGACTAAGACATACCAAACAAGACTTACAAACAATTATTTTGATAAAGATAAGTCATTGCCGTGGTAAAGCCACTCAGATATGAGGTTGTAACTACCACTTTCACCTACCTTTCTCCACATCATTATATTAAGTAATGAAAGCTACTTTTTACCTTCACATTGTCTGTCTGTTTGCAGTCTGCACGTCTAATCTAGAACGCGAATTTCATTCTACTCCATCACCTAGTATTACCCAATAATATCAACGAGGTTATACATAAGTTACGGGGGTCGAAATTTCGCATGCTACTCAAATGTGCTTGTGTTGTGTCGTAAAACGTGTGAAAATTACGCATAAGTGCAGACCCTTTTCCATACAGTTTTAATGTTCTTAGCAATTTATACAACAAGGCTTAAATGTAGAGTTTCGCACAGTTAATTTATAATAGCTACTTGGATACATGCGTGCTTGCACGCTTTATTCTTTTTATTTTACCATGTGCCCTCAGTCAGTTTACGTATTTATGAACATATTATTGTAGACCATTATTCTCCAAAACTAGGCAATTTGATTTCACTGGTAAATTTGTCCCTTCACGGACGTTAAGAACGGTGATTATTCTACTTAAATCTGTTTGAACACCACAATGCAGTGAATATGAGTAATAAATGTGCATGCAATATATTATGCAATGTATGCAATTCGTTATTGCTAGTTACTTTCACCATCAAGTTGCAGTTAGTTGTAATGAAGATTTTGTAATTTATTGTATAGCTTAGAGAGGAAATTATTTGACATTAAGAGTCGGTGACCCAAATGTTGCCGTCAATGCAACAAAGGTAGGCCCGTAAATCACGAAAGATTAATGGTGAATGGAAAACTTGTCTGCTTACAGGTTTTCATGCACTGGAATTGAGTACAGTTATCCATCTACAAGCCCCGACATTTTACTGAAAATATAAAAAAATATATATTTATTTCAATCTAATGTGAAAACTGTAACTACTACATAAACCCTATATTCATACACATCTTTCATCTTACTATACAGGTTTAACTTCTAGTGTTGCCTTTGTAATCCCCCATCGCATCCCTCATTCCCAATTTTCCAACAATATGGTGACGACTTACACGAGTTTAGTTTTTAATAAACAAGATGCATTAGGCTTTGTGACTCAATTGCTCTGCTAATATTATTACTGCTAAAATAATAGCAACGATGTATCCTGCTGAAAACTACCGGGTCAACAACCGGGAAAAGCAGAATAAGGATCTGTAAATTTCCAGGTTATCCTATCTACTTGCTCTCCATTTAGACTAACCTTTGATGAACTTTTGCAAGTGTTTTAACGAGTATAACAATATATTGGACTTCAAAAAGAACTAGAATATTAATTTCGTATCACTAATAATATGAATGTGATAGGTTGTATTCCAAAGACACACAATTACAGAGATAGTACCTATAGTAATACTAATTACAGAGGGGAAATGAAATCTTTTTCCTTTGTTGTTCAAAATTGTAAAAGACAGAGAAAGTGACTAAACGATCATTTTACTTGATGGTAAAAAATGGAATTAAAAGTCAATATTATGCCGCAAAAGTTAATGTACTATGTTCATCAGAAGCCTTCAAGCGTAGAAATTGGAACTACATGCAAATTGTTTCTCAAGTTTAACAAACTCGGATATGCAAGCTGTGAAAGTTGATTGGATATGCACACTTTTCCTCATTTAAAACAACATTTTTAGTCCATTAGTAATGGAAAATTTTCAGCAATGAACAGGTTTTCCGAAAATCTTGGTTTAGTTCGCTCATTAGCACACATGTGAATTCGGCATGCTTTTGCAATTTCTAAATATTTAGGTATAAATTTTAAAAATTAGCAAGGATTGATTTCTAAATACTTTGAAGGCCATTCAACCAGCGTGTAACTATCATTTTGTAGGTGAAAAGTGAAATTTAATCTTGCTTAGTTTAGTTAACTAAATAACTAGTTCTATACATACCGCATTCTCTCTAAATATCGCATCGCAGCTGCAATAATTCTAAATCGAATTTTTTTTACAAATAATTTAACAATTTATATTTTTTGTTTCTGTGCTTATTTTTAGCTACTATTTTGCATTTAGGCAATATATATTGGAGGTTAGATTTATTTTAGAAATCCTCTAATATTGAAGTTTTTGTTGTTATTTCGTATAAATAACACTGTATTTACAGATTTAGTAAGTACATTAGCTATATTTGAAGAGCTGCCATATTCAGCGAGAATATTATACTATATCTATGTATACATCGTAAATATTTAGATTTGACCGTTAGGAAAATCAACAAGTTACACATATTATATTTGTAGAATTTCCTTTTGCATTAGTATAGCCTAAGGCGCATATTATAGTATGTAGTCGTATCATTTGATAAGATACAAATGAACACATTTCGATTGCAAATGGTAGGATTTATATCGTTTGATCTCTGCTAATTAAGTACGTCAACTAATTATTAAGTAGGGGTCGGTTAGCAGTCGACGGGTCATAATTTCCGGGCTCAAAACACAGTAGCAATGTTATTTTTTACAGCGTTTAGGTTACTCAACATATTATATTGAACTTGCCTCTTTTGATAATCATACTGCCCTCTGAAATCCTAAACTGTGCTTTCACTTTTGCGAGTAAAATGCATGCCTTCTAGGGAAATTTATTTACTGAGAATACATTATTTAGAGTACTTGTTCGTTCATAAATCCAATGTCAAAATGATTTACTGTCAAGACATTCCTGGTATTGTTTTAACCGGACTTTGTATTTGTTTTTGGATCAGCGTATACAACGCTACTTCAGTTATTATTACAAAAACACTCCGTATCAATGCATAAGGGTGTTCAAAACCTTTGCTTTTTGTGTTTTTATTTAATAACAGATATTTTCACAGAGAAGTGACCATGTATTTCAATAATCTTTGGAATGAAATGATATACATACACGTGTCAGACAAGAATACATGTGTCCTTTATTGATTTCATAATTTTCCTTTTTACTCGTGTATTTTTCTTTCGTTATGTAATCGAGATGACAAAATTCTAGAAAATCAAAATTAATACAATAAAACGGATGTTGAAATTTACCACGTGTATTTGCATGTCTTTTGTTGACAAATTACGACTCCCTATTTTTTCATGAAGTATCAAGGAAATGTGAGATAGCGTTACTTGCTTACTTCAATTCAATGAATAAAAATAGTCTCAAGCAGAAATTACGAAAGCAATGCAACGTTTTAACTCAAAGGTATACATTACATTTTTATCGCGTATATAACTCTTGATATAGTTTCAGGGCCTATCCGCATTCGATACTAGGTAAAAATAAACTGGAAATTCTGGAAAGGAATTCAGGGTATCTTCAAAATACAAAATGCATTTTCCATGCACCCAGTTATCGGAGCATTTATTATTATATTGACAAATACAATTTTGTTTGGACAAGATACAAGACATAATTACACCCGCATATTATTTCGTTTGAAGTGTGAAATGGTTTGAACACGTGAAACATTTTTTAGATTTTTAAATGAACGTATACATTACATTCATTAAGCACAAACGTACTCAGTTTTTAACGAATAATACAACCAGTTACACAGAAGTTCATAAGTTTGTTTATCGAACAAACGTGTTCCTTTTCTAGAAAAGTTTTTCTACGGTAAACAACAGTATTTAGGGTACATTTGACAAAGGCTCCCAAAAATTAAAATTGTTAATCAACAACTCTACATTACCCAGTTAATATTTTTGAAAATGCTACCGAAATGCTGGAGGTTGAAAAATAAACAATTAGTATTTTTGCCGGATGATGGGAGAAAAATAAACTACTAGATATCGTCAACAGGCAATAAATGAATGACAAATGATATAATATGATTTTGCTTTTCCAAATCTAGTTATAATATCTTGTTCATTTATTGACTCTACTTTCATGTTTTAACTTCAATTTGGTAGGTTCATTACATACAAATTTTGCACGTGTTTCTATTTCCTATATTCTGTAAACGCAATAATTCTTAGCATTAAAATAGGATTGGAAGAAGCTGCAAACATAACATTCATACGTTCGCGTATTACTGTGAACTCGTGTGTTTAAACAATAATTTTATAACATGATTTAAGTTCAATGCCATCCATTTTTACAAAAACCTATGTCATTGACATTTCAATAATTTATCATCGCTTCCAATAAGATCGCTAATTAGAAATTACACGAGGAAAGCTTTCGTAAATATTAATGTATTTTTCGAAGTATCCTTATTATGAAAAGAAATTGACAACCTTTCGCTTTAAAAAAAATTTCACGAAATATTTTAAAGGTAATAATTCGATGGAAATCAATTCGTAATGATCATTTCATTTGTGAAAGTAATATATTACACAACTATTGTTTCCCATTTCTTGGAAAAATCTGTTTTTGATTTTTACTCCGAGCAAAACGCTAAGCATCTCAGTTACCAAAGCAGTTTTCATTGGAAATAAGTATACCCGTTTTGATATTAATTTTAGTTATAATCAATGTAGATATGTTACTTTGTGCGACAGATTTTCTCATATGACAAAACTCGAAACAAAGTTTGTAAACCAGTAGACATTTAAAAGAATCTATTTTAGCTAAGAAATTA
>JAQFZH010001372.1:0-21839 GCA_034695485.1 Entomobrya nivalis
CCGTCTGGTTATCATGTCTAGTTTTAGATACACAACTTATGCAATTTCTCACTTTTGTATAAATACCATCATTCGAATCTTAATAAAAGTTAGTCTCCAACCGACTCGTAGATCTTATAATATATAGTATTGAAAGTTTTAACCAAACCGTCAGTAGTTGGATCATATTTGTGAAGATTACTTGTTCAATATTTGTAAGAATTTAAGTTAAAGCTACATTTTCTGAACAAATTTTTACAACAGTATTTCGGCAAGAAAAACAAAAATTGTAAATTTGTTGGTGTTTTCATAAACCAATCGTTCGTTCTTATTTTTTTTGAATGGTTGTTAACAGATTTCTATAAGTATTGTTTGCCTTTCAATTGCTACTTTTTCGAATATTTAACACAATCATTATTGCACGAAAATTCAAAACGACTTGAAGATTTATTCATTCATTTTTGTGTTGTCTATATAAGCAGTCGACATGTTACATACGCGAATAATCCAGAAATTGCCAACTCTTAATTTTTTGATTTCGCTGGAGTTCAAAATTTGTAACAAAATTAGCTTTTATTCATTTCCATTTCAAATTATGGAAACTAAGGATGATATTATTCACATGGATACAAAGCCTAATTTTAAGTATTCACTTAGATGGGTTTTGTTGGTACACATTGTACTTTATTCAGCAAAAGGTCTATTTTTTGTCAAAGCTTCCCTAGTTGATGGAATTGAAATGACTGGAAATCAAATGAATAGAATCAGCCTCTGTTGGGTTCATTTCGCTCTAGGCAAGTTGATTTACTTGTTTCCTCTGTACAAATTTGATCAGTTAACTGGGATAGTTAAAAGGCTATTTAATGTCGACTGTGTAAAGTCGTCGCCAGGAGTGAAAATTATTTTTGTTTCTTGCATGTTTTTTTCCACCGTCATGCCAATCTTGTACGGGGTTGCGGCATTTTTTTAACTATTGACCCGATAACTTCATATTTAGAAAAACATGCTGAAAACTTGTCTGTGTTATCTCAACTTCTTATGATAATGTTTAAGATTTTAGATATTTGGTTCTATCACTATTTTTGTCGGTTTTCAATGCTTGTATTAAATGAAACCATGTTTGCAAGTTATCTGGCAACATTGAATTTGATCAATAGGATTAATAGAAATCAGCCAACCAACAGAGCAACAATTAAAGTATTTGCTAATTATAAATTTCCAATTTTGGAATACAAAAAAATTGTGATTTACACAGAAATGGTGAACAGTTGCTTCCGGAGCAGCGTTGCGTTACCATTTAAAGGTGTGATGATTACAATTGGTGTTATGTTAGGAACTGTAGTTTTTGCTAAACTTTGGCGAGGTTCTACAAGTCTGGACACAACTTTGTATGCTGGTTATGCATACGTAAATATGTATATTATTTTGGCAGTTGGATATTCTATTCCTGGAAAAGTAAACGCAGTAAGTACTTAAAAGAGTAATAGAGGGTTGGGCAGAAGTAAGCTGCTGTAGTAAACTAATGCTGGCAGAAGTAAACAAAACTGTTTTTTACTCCACAAAATCTCTGCGCATACTTAGACGGGATATGAAAGCAACAAGAGATATTCGATTTTACTTTGGAAGTGTCAACTACTATGAGCACAATACATGCTTTCATATTGTAGATTTTATGAAGGATTTAACAATTAATGTCGTACTAATGATGTAAGCTGGAAGTTTATTTGCTTGAGTATTGTAACACGTTTCTATTGGTCACTATTTGTTAATTCATTGGGAAAACAAGAAGATAAAATTAGAGGTTTCATTAAGAAACTTCAAGGTTTCTTCCATATGAATGGATCGACGGCTCAAGTCCGATGTCGCAAAATAGGTTTTTAGGGTAACTTTTATCGTAGATCGCGATTCGGAATTTATTTTTGTGTAAAACAAAGATTTTGGGTCTCAATTTGCTTCCATGTTTGCTCCATTAAGCGCGCGCTGTAACAAGCAAACAGTAGAGCTGACGCTCACTACTCTTTTTCTCAGAGCGAGCGCAGAAACAAGCAAAGAGTTGAGCGTGCGCTCGCTCTGAGAAAAAAAGAAGAGTAGTGAGCGTCAGTTAAGCTGTTTGCTTGTTGCTGCGCGCGCCTGTTGTAGCAAACATGGGTACAAATTGAGCTTTAAAATCTTTTTTTTACACAAAAATAAATTCAGAATCGTGATCTACGTTTAAAGTTACCCTAGAAAACCTATTTTTCAACTTCGAACTTGAGAGACATTTTTTTTAGTTCCCGTGTTAGACGGGATGTGAAAGCAACAAGAGATATTCGATTTTACTTTGGAAGCGTCAATTATTATGAGTACAACACAAGCTTTCATATTTTAGATTTTATGAAGGACAAAACTATAGGTTTTGTACTAATCATGTAAGGAAGAGGTGTATATACTTGAATATGTAAAACAAATTTTTGGATAGATGGTCGCAATTTATCTAATTTATTGACTATATGTAGATTACTAGCTATATAAAAAATATAAATTATTTGGTCTGGTAAGACCTCGCGGCTCATACGGCACATTATAGAACATATATTGGAGGACTGTCGTTATATTTATTATAATTGTTCAAAATAGTCGTCAGAAGAAACGAAACTACATGTTTCGCCACTTTCGACAATTGGGATTGATCTAACTAGAAATGAACAGTGGTCTTCTGCTTTATTTGCGAAGTCAGTATGCCATGAATATGTAACTATTCATGATGATGTTTTCATTTGATGTCTAGTATTTAATTTTCGCTAATAAATGTTTACGCTCGCTAACACTTTTTTTGGAAAACTAATAAATGATCGTCGCGAGAAACCATGATTAATGCTCTAATTCATAACCCCTAAGGATTTGTATGACATTTAAATAAAATTTAATTTCAGAGGACTATGTTAATCAATGGTAAACAACGACTAATATTTTAAACTAGGTATGCTTGTATTTTGTTTATAGATAATATAATTTATAAAAAATCGTGAAATTTTTTTTTCTCGGATTGAAACATCAAATTTTAGATGCATGAAGACCTGAATATTATTAAATACAGTCTACAAATTCGATTACTATTTTATTAATAAAATCTGAAAAATATAAATACAATAGTCTTTGAAAACTGTTATACTTTGGTCAATATGGTTCAATAAACGTACGATATAAGCTTATTTTAAGTTCGTTTTAAGGTGCACAAAATCATAAATTGATGCTTAGTAAATTTACATATATGTCGTATACTACTAGTAGTTTTAGTGTTATGGCAACTTTTTAGAAACAATACCCAATCACAATGTTATTTATAAACCAATTTTCAAAAAACATGTAAAGGCTGTTATGGCATGGTCTTTTAAATGCCAAATCATTTTTACATAGCAGCAATAAGAGCACATTTAGCGAACTTTAAATGAAATGTTCGTATTTATTTATAATTTAGCCCGCAATCATCCACAGTTTTCTAGTAAAATCTGATACGAAATTTTCTCGTCGTCGTTCACATCCCACTTTGAATAAGTTCAATAATTATGACATGTTATTTTCATCCCTTTTTTGCCGCGTTAGTCCAATAGTAAAAAAATTGTTCAGATGGGAGCAGTCGAAATGCTGAAGATAATTTGGAGATAATTAATTATTACGGTTTTATATAATCATATAGGCTAAAAGCATTTAAGTGTCAAAAATAACAGCAGTTATAACGCGATGGCAACTCTTAACAAATACCGTTTTATTTATAAACTACTTATCACAACATCTTCAACGGCTTTTAGGACACCTCAAAAACCAAAATGGTTTATCTCTGAAGCAATAAGAGCATATTTTGGTAATATGCATTCCTTGAATTCATTTATTTATTACATTCCATAAATTCAGCTATTATTTAGTGTTATTTCCATCACATTCGTCTTAAATGGGTTGAAGCTATCATTAGCAGCATGTTTGGATTTAAGCTAAAGACTAAAGGCTACGTAATATGTTTTTTTGGGACAACTCACTTTAACCCGATTATTGTCAAAAACAACTTTTTGAAGATAATTACTATTCATGATTTCTAAACGACGCAAAACTTTTTCTTCGCTTTTCGATACTTATATTATTTGTCACCTAGTCAAATGTGCCTCTTTTAATATTATATAACAGTAATGGAATTATTTTGACAAACAAGCTCAACCTATTATAAAACTTTATATAGTAGCTAAACGTTTAACCCAACTGTCAGTAATTGGCTTATATTTAGAAAGGAGTTTTTGTGCAATACTTTGAAGTAAGGAAGTAAGTTATTTCGGCAATCGAAAGCCAAATATTCCAAAAATTCTTTAGCTTTTTCATAAACCAGTCGTTCAACCAATTCAAAACTTATTAGCACAGTTTTTTAAAATACAATTTATATTTTTTAATTAAATCAATTCGACACTCTACTTCAAGTTTTTTTCTAAATTACCAACCAAAATGTTTACTACTTCAATAGGCCGAAAATTACCATCTCTCAAATGTTTATTTACGTTGGAATTGAAACTTTGTAACAAAATTAGCCTTTATTCATTCCCATTTCAAATTAGGAATACTAACAAGGATATAATTCGTATGGATACCAAGGCTAATTTTAAATTGTCGCTAAAATGGGTCTTATTTGCACACATTCTACTTTTTTCAGCCAAAGGATATTTTTTTCTAAAAGGTTTCCTCACTGACGGTTTTACAATTGATGGAAATCAAATGACTCGAATAAGCTTCTGGTGGATAAATTTCTCTGCTGGTGTTCTAGTCTACATGTTTTCTTTATTCAAAGGTGACGAGCTAACTGGTACAGTTAACAGTTTATTTAATGTCAACTGTGTCAAATCGTCTCCAGGATTGAAGCTACTTATTGCCAGTTATATGTTCATTGCATCCGTATTGCCATTCTTGTACGCTGTTGCAGCAATTTTTTCAAATATTGACCCAATAACGTCATATTTGAACCAAAACATTACAAATATGACCCTATTTTCTCATTTGCTAATGATCCTTTTTAGAGTTTGTGATGTTTGGAACTACGCGTATTTATGTCGGGTTGGATACTTTGTAGTGTTCCAAATAATGTTTGGAAGTTACCTGGCAATAATGACTTTAATAAACAGCTTGAAAAAAAATCAGCTAAATTTTAAGGCATTTAAACTTCCGGTTTTGGAATACAGACAAATTGTGATTCACACAGAAATGGTGAACAGTTGCTTTCGGAGCAGCATTGCTTTACCATTTCAATTTATAACAGTTATGTTCGGCGTATTGTTGGGAACTATCGTTTTCGCTAAAACTTTGCGAGATTCTGCAAATTTGGACGCCCTTTTGTTTGCGGATTATGTATTGGTAAATATGTATATAATTTTGGCAGTTGGATATTCCATTCCAGGAAAAGTGAACGAGGAGAGTAAACGACTATTAGATGGTTGGACAAATATGCTGGCTGGGGGAAGTAAAACTGGGTTTTATTCCACGAAAACATTGCGCGAACTTAGATGTGAATTCAAGGCAACCAGAGATATTCGAATTTACTTTGGAAGTGTTAATTATTATGAGCATAATACAGGAGTCAATATTTTAGATTTTATGAAGGACAACACAATAAGTTTGGTACTTATGATGTAAGCTAGAAGTGTATGTACATGAATATAGAAACACATTTTAGTTGGAAAGGTAGTCTTCAAGTTTTTCAAAAGGACACTTCACATGTAGATATATTTGCACTAAACTTTGTAAACTAGTATTTAGAATATATGTATAACTTTTATGGAATTGAGTTTAAAGGCTTGCTTAACTAAACTTATTCAAATATTTAAGTTTACATATTTTAAACACTTTTTAACTTAATTATAGAGTCCATTACACTAAATTCTTAAAGTAAGTAAAAAATAAGTTAATTCCTAAAAAAATCTGAAGAAAATATGTTAACTCTTGAACTAACTAAGTTTCATTTGAATATAAATTTCTATTTACATTGATGGCTTGATAAAATACTTATATCTCGTTTTTGGTTGCGTAGTATTATTTAGGATAAATAACAAAATAACTACTAATTCTAGGAACTATAAGTAAATTGTCTTTAGCAGAAAATACTATTAACCTATCACATTTATAATAAAAATTCTCAAGCAACACTTTATTCAAGCAATTATTATTACAGAAATAATAGTACTTGCTGTTCAGTTCGGATACTACCGTTACTGTGAAAATTTTTTGAAACGAAAAGTGTTTTACTGATATACTTGTAAAGTAAATGTACTATGAAAGCGTAAATATGTGGACGTTTTAACTGTATGAATAGTTTTAGTTTTCCATAACAAATATTTGCCGTTATTGACACTTTTTCCTTAGAAAACTAATAAAAAATCACGATATCAATTTTAGCATCTATTTGACAAATTCAAATCTATAAATAATACGTTAGGAAAACTAGATATGCTTTTATTTTGTTTGAAGATGAAATAAGTTATAATAAATCGTGAAAAAATTTCTCTCTGATTGCAACTGCAAATTTTTACCAATTTACTTTTAAAATATTTTCTCGAAGTTGTATGTTCTAAAAATTGCATGATGAGTTTATGTGTTATATCCATGCTTTGACACACTATTCACTTATCAACGATTTGAAAAGACTACTCCTTTTATTGTTGCCGTTGCTACATTTGCAATGATTGAAATGATCAGTGGTGCTATACTGGTATTCCAAACTTCATATGGTAAACGTCGTCGAGAGAACATTAACAGCACGGAAAATGCAAGACAAGATTTGTGTGAAATTTTGATGATCGTTTGGTTCAAGGATGGTTGGCCTCAATGTTTTATTTGACCTGCATTTTATTAAATACAATCTGCAATTTATTTACTAGTATATTAATAAAATGTAAAACTATAAATGCAATCGGATTTGAAAACTGTTATACTGTTGGTAAATATGGTTCGAATGTACGATTGTACGATATGACCATTTTTTAAAGTGAATTTTAAGGTGCACAAAATCATAAATTGATGATTGGTAAAGTTACATATATGTTATATACTACTAGTAGTTTTAGTGCTATGGCAACTTTTTAGAACAAATACCCAAACCCAATGTTATATATATACCAATTATTAAAAAACATACAAAGGCTGTTAGGGTCATTTAAATACCGAATCGTTTTTACATAGAAGTAAAATAAGAGCTCTTTTGGCGAATTTTAAATGAAATGTTCATTAATTTATAATTTAGGCTGCAATCCTCCACAGTTTTCTGCTAAAATCTTATACGAAAATTTGCTTGTCGTCGTTCACATACCACCTTGAAACAAAAAAGGCAGCCCATAAGTTCAATAATTATTAAATGTTATTTTCATCACTTTTTGTGGCATTAGTCCAATAGTAAAAAATGTTTTGATGGGGTGCAGTTGAAATGCTAAAGACTAAACTATACGTTTTGTGTCAACCAATTTTAACCACACTATTTAAAACATAAATTTTGAGATAAATATTTATTCCGGGTTTAAATGACCCTTAAGGATAAAAGCATTTCTTAGGAATCAAAAACGACATTAGAGGTTTTAATGTGATGGCAACTCTTAAAAACAAATATCGTTTTATTTATGAGCTACTTATCACAACATCTTCAAAGGCTGTTAGGAAACTTCAAGAACCCCAATGGTGCCACTCTGAAGCAATAAGAGCGTTTTTTGGTAATATATATTCCCTTATGTCATTTATTTATTACTTTCCATAAATTCAGTTATTATTTAGAGTTATTTTCATCACATTCGTAAGAAAAGGTTTCAAGTAGATATTAGCACCATGTTTGAATTTGAGCTGTTAAAAATTTTAAAGACGAAAGACTAAGTAATATGTTTTTTTGGGACAACTCACTTTAACCCGTTTATAGTCAAAAACAACTTTTAGAGATAATTACTATTCAGGATTTCTAAACGACGCAAAACTTTTTCTTCGCTTTTCGATACTTATATTATTTGTCACCTCGTCAAATGTGCCTCTTTTAATATTATATAACAGTAATGGAATTATTTTGACAAACAAGCTCAACCTATTTATAATAAAACTTTATATAGTAGCTAAACGTTTTAACCAAACCGTCAGTTATTGGCTTATATTTAGAAAGGAATATTTTGTGCAATGCTTGTAAATCTTTTGAAGTAAGTGGTTTTGGCAATCGAAAACCAAAATTACAACAATTCTTTGGCTTTTTTCATACACCAATCAACCAATTCAAAACTTATTACCACAGTTTTTTAATTTAATTTATATTTTTTAATTAAAGCAATTCGAAACTCTAGTACAAGTTTTATTCGTTAATTTCTCTTGTTTTCTAAATTACCAACCAAAATGTTTACTACTCAAATAAACCAGAAATTACCAACTCTCAAATATTTGTATACGTTAGAATTAAAATTTTGTAACAAAATTAGTTTTTATTCATTTCCATTTCAAATTAGGGAAACAAACAAGGACATTATTCGTATGGATACAAAGCCTAATTTTAAATTGTCGCTGAGATGGGTCTTATTTGCACACATTCTCCTTTTTTCAGCCAAAGGATATTTTTTTCTAAAAGGTTTCCTTACTGACGGCTTTACAATCAATGGAAACCAAATGACTAGAATAAGCTTCTGGTGGATAAATTTCTCTGCTGGTGTTCTAGTCTACATGTTTTCTTTATACAAAGGTGACGAGTTAACTGGTACAGTTAACAGTTTATTTAATGTCAACTGTGTCAAATCGTCTCCAGGATTGAAGCTACTTATTTCCAGTTATATGTTCATTGCATCCGTATTACCAATTTTTTACGCTGTTGCAGCATTTTTTTCAAATATTGACCCAATAACTTCATGCTTGAATGAAAGCGTTGAAAATATGACCCTATTTGCTCAACTGCTTATGATCATTTTTAGAATTTGTGATGTTTGGAACTACGCGTATTTATGTCGGGTTGGAGACTTTGTAGTGTTCCAAATAATGTTTGGAAGTTATCTGGCAATAATGACTTTGATAAATAATTTGAAAAAAAATCAGTTAAAATTTAAATCATTGAATAAATGCAAACTTCCAGTATTGGAATACAGACAAATTGTGATTCACACAGAAATGGTGAATAGTTGCTTCCGGAGCAGCATTGCTTTACCATTTCAATTTGTAACAGTTATGTTCGGCGTATTATTAGGAACTGTAGTTTTCGCTAAAACTTTGCGAGATTCTGCAAATTTGGATGCCCTGTTGTTTGCGGATTATATGTTAGTAAACATGTATATAATTTTGGCAGTTGGATATTCTATTCCAGGAAAAGTGAACGAGGAGAGTAAACGACTATTAGATGGTTGGACAAATATGCTGGCTGGAGGAAGTCAAAATGGTTTTTATTCGACGAAAACCTTGCGTGAGCTTAGATGTGAAGTGAAGGCAACAAGAGATATTCGAATTTACTTTGGAAGTGTTAATTATTATGAGCACAATACAGGCGTCAATATTTTGGATTTTATGAAGGACAACACAATAAGTTTGGTACTGATGATGTAAGCTATAGAAGGGTATATACATGAGTATGGAAACAAATTTTGGTTGGAAAGGTGGTCTTAAAGTTTTTCAAAAGGACACTTCACATGTAGATATATTTGTACTAAACTTTGTAAACTAGTATTTGGAATATATATATAACCTTTATTGAATTTCGTTTAAAGGCTTGCTTAACTAAACTTATTCTAATATTCAAGTTTACATATTTTAAACACCTTTTAACTTAAATATGGAGTCTATTACACTAAATTCTTAAAGTAAGTAAAAAATAAGTTAATTCCTAAAAAAAATCTTAAGAAAATATGTAATATCTTGAAGTAGCTTATAGTAAGTAAGTAATTTCAATATAAATTTCTATTTACATTGCTAGCAGATAAAATACTTATATCTCGTTTTTGGTTGCGTAGTATTATTTAGGATAAATAACAAAATAACTACCAATTCCAGGAACTATAAGTAAATTGTTCTTTAGCAGAAAATACTAGTAACCCATCACATTTATAAAAAAAAATTCAAGCTACACTTTAGTCAAGCAATTATTAGAACGGAAATAATACTAATAAATGTTCAGTTCGGATGCTGCCGATACTGTGAAGAATATTTGAAACGAAATGTGTTTGTCTGATATACCTGCGAAGTAAATGTGCTATGAAAGCGTAATTATGTGGACGTTTTAACTGTATGAATAGTGTGAGTTTTTCATAACAAATATTCACAGTTATTGACATCATTTCCTTAGATAACTAATAAATAATCACGATTTCAAATTTAGCATCTATGTGACAAATTCGCTAATGACTAATATGTTAGGAACACTAGATATGCTTTTATTTTGTTTATAGATATTGCGGCCAGAATGAAACAGATTTTTTTTACTAATATGCAACAAAGCAATTAATGAAGATATTCAAAACCAAATTTTTTAAAAATCTAACATTGAAGTAGTTTTTTATATAATTATGTTACAAAGCTAAAAACTTACTCATATATTTGTAGTTCTGATATTTTTGGCAAGAAAAGTGAGCTTCTTCCGAAATTGGTGATCTGGTCATACTAAAAAAGTCAAATACTAATTGTTAGTAGATGGGTAGTAACCATTAGTTTAATTTATTGGAATAATGTAGGTTATTTGATATAATGAAAAATAAATTATTTTGCCGTGTAATTCTTTGCTAGTTACATGACATATTATAAGACATCATTGGCATCATTTGGAAGTTCATACAATTTTAAATATTTTTTATTGTCAACGTCAACAAATCATAAAGTTACATATTTGGTAAATGCATGATGTAGAACAAACTGTTTAATAAAAACAAATATTTACACACATATTTACATTTTAAATTAAACCTTTAATTATCATGATTACATAAATTTCTCTGCTACCCAAATGCACACAAAAATTACACAATTGAATTTATTTCTACTTTTTTACATTTTCTACTTTTACAAAGTCATCTGAAATCATTTTTATTCATTCTTTTTAACAATTCCTCTCTCAATGTTTGGCTCAGTACGGGCAAGTTCCTCATAACAAGTTAAATACAATTCTACTTGGGGAACTCCTGGAAAATTTATATTGAAATCTCGAACAGTCTGTTCGAAAACCTCTCGAACATAGTGTAACTTTGAGTGACAAACAGTGGGAAACAAATGGTGAAGTGGATGATGTCCAAAGGTAACCATGGTGACAAATAAATTATTGAAAAAGTTTTCCGCACGGTCCTTTGTAGCGTCCAGTTGTCCAATTCTAAAAATTTGACCAAATCCAAAAAAATCGAATTAATTATTTTTACACTCGAACATTTTTTAATTAAAATAATGAATTTTGTTTTACCCAAAATCGGGATCCTTTAATGGCTCATCTCCATCGACAAAACAGGTTGTATGATGATGACTAGCCGTTGCTCCAATAGTTAACATTGTAAATGAACAAGTAGTGTGAATCACAAGCCAAACCCATAATCCTGTCATAAACTCATCTGAAATCGTCAATAGAATTGCAAGTTCCACAAAAACTAGAAGATTTTCCAGACGAAATGCTTTATTTCCTAAGGCAATATGGTAGAATCTTTTTATAAGGGCAATCCAAAAGGCAGCTGCATAAGTAAAGTGACTGTAGTGCATAGAGAACTGACGTTGTATCCAATGTTTGGGACGATTCGGGAGAAATTGGAATGCTGGGTAGAGTGAAAGCTCAATATCCTAAAAAGTATATAAAAAAAACTAAATTTAAAAAATTAATTCAACTAAAAAATATTAAATTTAAAATATTAATTGAATTTAAAAAAATATTTTAATTTAAAAAAATATATTTTAATAAATTTAAAGAAATATTTTTTTAATTGTCTTCCATACCATTAATGTATTAGGAAACATATGATGACTAAACGCATGAGTAATTTTCCATTCGAAACTCGAATTTAAACTCAAATCGAAATAAAATCGTCTCCAGTTCTCCCTCAAATGGAAAAAGTTATGAGCGCATATTGTCGAACAAGTCAGCACGATTCCGGATAGTACAGCCAACCACATCGAATTCCACATTGCCCCAAGTGCACTCAAAATGAGAAATGTCAGTATCAAACCATCTTGCATAACCAGTAGAGTGGGAGTAGGTCCAGTTCCCACCTTTTTGAAAATGGGTTCCACCCTCCTTTTTAACGTCATGTAAAACCCGTCCGTTTTAAATGTAAATGGCGCGATTCTGGGGGAAGATGCATCTTTGACGTAATAGTTTGCTAGCATTTTCTCCACAGTTTTTGTATTGATTGTGTGAGAAACGACGAACTGTTCAGTGATATCTGTGCCCAGGGACATGGTAAGCCATTCGCTTCCCCCGGGGTGGTTTGGAATGAATGGGGTGAGATCGTAGAGCTTATCGAATACACGCCAGAGGTCTCCAATGTCGTCATCTAATTTTTTGCCTGTTCAATTTTTTTTTGAAATTAGAAATTTAAATAAATGTTTAATTAAAATTTGTTATTATTTTGGAAATTTGACTTACATTTTAACCAATCCTCAGCAGGTCTATAGGAAGCATCCCGATTCGTCGGATACTTCCAAATACCCGGGTAACTACTGGCTGGTTGACCCTCCGATCCTACTCCAGACTTACTGGTCAACTTGGCATTCTCAAATTCCTCTTCAACCTCAGGTGGCACAGGTGTAGAAGCAGTGTTGGGTGGCATGGCAGCAAAAATTTCACAAAAAATCACTCAACTAAAACTTCTATTAAAAAAATATTTCCAGAGCTTCGCTTTAAGTCAGAAAAAAATATTTAATGACTGGCTCTTCAATTTAACAGATGGCCACTTTAAATACTAAACGATCTCACTTGAGCTACATTTACAAGTTATGCGATAGTAAAATGTTGTAATGTTAATTTAATAAGCATCATTTAAGTAATTAAAGACAATATTATCAACATTGTCGCCTTTTTCCTCATATTTTTATCGGAAGTTGCACACATTTAATAAATAACAAGTTGAATGCAGTTCTACACATTATTTCCTGATTTATCTCTTTGTGTACATAAACATATGCGTTATATTTTTTCATTACATAATCATATTTCTTATCTAAACAGTATGCTTGACCTTTCCATTTCATAATATTTAAGCTAGGCGAACTGAAAACATAAGAGAGTGTTTCTATAGACAGGCAATGTTAACTGATGTTAAATCATTTTGATAAGGACAGGAAAAAGTGTTATTTTAATTACACATCTAATCAATCGTCGTAGTATGCTTTTCCGACACGGTCATTCTAGTTCATCGCCTTTTGCGTACTAGCCAAGACATAAGGCTCCACCAACTGGATAACATATTGATAATATGCTAAGACATATAACTTTATGATAAGAATGCTTTATTTTCATATCGCATGTATATTTAAATGTGACAAGTTTTATTACTTAAAGGGACACAAACCACGCCATTAGTGTGAATAAAGAGCACCATTAAATTGTTAAAAGGTTAATAATTTTTTATCACAATTGATTATGGAGTTTTTCCGTCGAATCAAATGCTAAATGGCTTATAAATTAACATATTACATTTATCAATAACCAGCTTTAGCTGCTTAATTTATAAAAAACAAGTACTTATTTTTACAATTTATTTTTAATGGACTTGTTGTTTGAAGACAACGAAAATGTAGTAAAAATTTGTTATGTAATACGATATTTCATATTTACAGAATTTTTACTCAATTTTTTTACTGATAACCCTTTTATTTGGCTCTGTCCTAGCAAGTTCCGTATAGCAAGTTGTATACTGCTCTGCTTGAGGAATGCCCGGAAAATCTATGTTGAAATCACGAATAGTTTGTTCGAATACTTGTTTTACATAGGGCAATTTAGAATGGCAAACAGTAGGAAACATGTGATGAAGAGGGTGATGACCGAAGGTGACCAATGTGATGAACATATTATTGAAAAAGTTTTCTGCACGGTCTTTTGTAGCGTCCAGTTGTCCAATTCTTTTTAAAAAATGCAAAAAAAAACGAATAAAAAAGTTAAATAAACAGGAAATATAATTGTGATAGTGCAAGAGAAAAGGGACCATCAGGAAAAAATTTCCGTTGGTAATTTAAATCCAAGTTGCATTCTTTTTCTTTACAACACGAAAAAATGACAAACGGACAATTTTCCCCGATGGTACCTTTTTCCCCGCAGTATCAAATTTTGGCTAAATTAACAATTTAAATGATGAAAAAATATATTTACCCAAAATCAGGATCATCTAATGGCTCATCTCCATCAACAAAGCATGTAGTATGATGATGACTCGCTGTGGCTCCAATAGTTAGCAAGGTAAACGAACAAGCTGTATGCATAACAGCCCATACCCATAATCCCGTAATAGCTTCCTCTGCAACTGATATGTAAAGTGCAAGGACCAAAAACGGTAGAATATTTTCGGGACGAAAGCTCTTTTCTTTTTTGTAGAGCACATGGTAACATCGTTTGATTAACTCAAGCCAGTGTCCCAAAGCATAGGTAACATTGCTATAGTACATGGAAAAGTGACGTTGGATCCAATGTTTTGGGAGATTCGGAAGAAATTGGAATGTTGGGTAGAGTATTAGTTCGATATCCTAAATATTAAAAAATAAATAAAAAAAAGTCTAAAAATATTAAAATAATCTAAAACATAAAATAAATATAATCCAAAAATTAATCCAAAATAAATAATCTAAAAAATTATACTAAAAATTAATCTAAAAAATAATCTAAAAATTAATATAAAAAATTTAATTAGTTATTTTTTTAATTACTCAATAAATTTGCATTTTTAAAGGTATTTTGTTAATTACCATTAAAGTGTTAGGAAACATGTGATGACTCATTGCATGAGTAATCCTAAAATCGTGACTGCAGTTGAAACTCAAATCGAAATAGTACCGTCGCCAATTTTCCCTCAAGTGTAAAAAGTTATGAGCACCGATGGTCGAACAAGACAGAAAAAATCCGGAGAGTAACGCCAACCATAAATTATTCCACATTGCCCCAAGTATTCCCAAACATAAAAATGTTACAACTAATCCATCTTGCATGGCTAGTAGTGTGAATGTGGGTCCTGTGCCAATATTATTGAAAATGGGTTCAACCCTTCTTTTTAAAGTCATGTAGAATCCGTCGGTTTTAAATGTAAATGGCGCGATTCTGGGAGAAGATGCATCTTTGATGTAATAAGTTGCTAGAGTTTTTTCTACAGTTTTGGTGTTGATTGCGTGGGAGGTAACGAATAGTTCTGTGATATCTGTGCCTTGGGTCATTGAAAGCCATTCGGGACCGCCGGGATGATTGGGGATGAATGGGGTGAGATCGTATAGCTTGTCGAATACGCGCCATAGGTTTCCAATGTCGTCATCTGTTTTCTTGGCTAATTATTATTTTTTAATTAAAACTTGTATTTTAAATTTTAAGTAAATTAAATTATTTTTTTTTAGGATATATTTTTTAATTACATCTCATCCAATCTTCTGCACTTCTTGTTGGGTCATCCCGATTTGTGGGATATTTCCATATGCCGGGGTATGTACTGGCAGGTTGACCTTTTGGACCGGTTCTTAACAGACTTGTTTTCGAATCTGGTAAATTTTCGAGCCCATCGTCAATATCAGGTAATGGTGTGGATGTAGAGTTGGGTGGCATGGTAACCTTTTTCACTTAAATGCTAAAAAAAATATTTTGGGATTTTGTGTCGAGAAAATTTGATTTTAATTTAGAACTTAGGTAAAATTTGTTATTTTCTTGGTTCAGGTTCGCAATTAACTGAATCCGAGCTTGTGAATAAATTCTTTATAAATAGTAAGCTGATAATTTAAAATTTATTACGATGTTGTTTAAAAAAATAAAAGTGTATACTTGTTTTACATGCATAAAGATAAATCATTGTATTAACATTACAGTTCATTCGCATGTTTTTTTTCATATGCGACTGTTATTAAATATATTTTATCGAGTTATAACACAATCTATTTCATAATCCCATATAACTTTCATTTCGGTGGTAATTTAATTGTCCATAAAACTAAAAATTATGATAATATGGAAAAAATATAACAAAATTTATTCAGCTTTGGTATGTATATTTAAGATTTTATAATCTATACAATTATGGGTCAACTTAGTTTTATAAAAACGATACGACCATGTCAAAATATTATCCAAATAATTTCCGGTTCAAATGCAGTTCAAATATTTATTTTATTTTATTTTACAAATGTATAAGCAAGTTTTTGTGTATCTTATATAATGAAAGAAACTTTTAATATGCAATGTTTACATGTACATTGTCTTCCTTAACGTGTTATGCAATATATTTAGTTTATGTCATCAGTATGTATGTATTGACATATATATGTATATGTACATGTATAAAACTGGTTTTTAGCAAACCATTACTTGACTGGCTAAAATTAAAACGACTGAGCATTTGAACAACCAAGTAAAAAGCCCAACACAACAAGTCATTCATTAAGATTTCCTATCGTAATCGGATCAAATGTGCTCGCCTCGTGATCATTTCAGTTTATCAGCATCTTTTGCTCAAGACAGTTCAGTTCACCGATTAACAGAGAGGCTCCAGCAGAGTTCTTTCTATCTTTATTTTATTCGATAAAAAGCTGAACAAATTTATTATAAATATCTTAAGCTACATCTGTTTACAGCTCAGTAAGTTACATAAAGACTCTATTTAGTTTCCATTTATTTATCTTGATCTTTATTTTATTTTTAAAAAGTGCATTTTATCAATAAATTGTGCAATCTATATTTTACAACAAACAACGTACTTAACTCGTGTGTTTTGCAATTAAAGCAATAAAAAAAGGTTAACTATTTATCAACTTCCCTTTTGGAAAATTTCCACTACTCTACAAAAGTGTTAGTGTGTTTTAACTAGTTTGTACTGAAAATTTAACTGTTAGTCTTGAATTAACATCGTTTCTTTAATATTTGTTCATTTCACTATTTTTTTAAAGGTTGTCATATTGATGTGTTGACAAAGTTATCAATTTGGATGGCTAAATATTAAGCACTTGACTTATTCAGCATTTATTGGAGATTAACAGCAAGGAAAGGTAAACATATATTTCTTTTTAATTATTAAATGCAGCATTTATGTAATCATCTGCAAATTTGTATGTTTAAGTCTACTATATAAATTTTATATAGTTGCTGATATAATCAATATGGATCAAAGCTCTGCAGTTAGCCTAAAATGCCGTGATATTCAAGACTGTTTGCAGTGCTTGGCTTACAACTGCACTTGGTCAAATCAAACCAGCAGATGTTCTCATCGTCCAACAAATCGAAATGAAACATGGTTTGCACCTGGAAGGGATGCTGCTCTATGTCCAAATACAACTTTAAATGCAGACAATTATACAAATAATAGTGATAATTTTAGACACCATGACAACTGGAATAATCCAGTGAGCTTAAGTTTACTACTTTTACTATCTGTTTTAATAGCAGCAAATATATTATTTGTAATATGGAAAGTTTCACAAAAAGTTGTAGCGAAATGGAAACGAAGAACTATTTGGAGGGGTGGGGATCAGTTTCCACTTTCAGAGGCAGATTTTAGAAGTTCAGTCGTCGAAAGATTTTAAAACTATTTATCTATTTTGCTGTAAAAAAAATCAATACGAATTCATACATATATTGTGATATAGCTATTAATAACTCGACTTATTGTTTCTGCTGTAATATATTGGATCAAACGGCTTTCTCCAATAAAGTAACAGCTGACCTTTTACTTTGTTTTTTCTTAGTGTGTCATGGTTAATAAACCTTTTCATAATAGCGATCATAACGATGTAGCTGAAAAACAATGCGGTGTACAGTAATATTGATGATTGTTGTGGTTAACCAATGAAAAACGCTTTCGAATGACTACTGCATATTTAAATGCTAAACCTTTGACTACCGCCCCGAACCATAGTGACCTGCATATCTAAATTTGAGTAATTTATTATGCTAACAGACAGACGGACAAACAGAACCAAGTCAATATAAAATATATGCTAACGATTCGCTTTCAGCTACGGAGTAAACGTGGTTACCTGAACAAAAAGTTATCAAATTGAGCAATCTTTCATTGTTTTATTATCTTACATAAATGATTTGGATAAAAGATGAAAAAGAGAAAGTTGCGTGACAAGAGGAAATGCAGACAAGAAAAAATAGGTATACAATGAGTGGGTGGTGTTGATGTCGAATGCAGTAGTAGTATTCTTATGACTTATCCAAGAAGCTATTTTGACTTATGACGCAAATAAAATATATATTGATTTTGATATTTAGAACTTTGGACTAGACTACACGTAATAATTCGTTATATAAGTATAAGTTGGTAAATGGATTTATTTTTGGGATGGAAAGTATTACGCCATATTTTTTTCTAGAATAAACTTCAGTCTTCTTAACCTACTCGCTTGAGTAAATTTTGCAATATTTTGGTAGAAATAATTTTAGATTGGAAATTAAGTGGAAATTATAAATTATGAAATTTTACGAGAAAGGGAATCGGGTGAGTTTTAAAATACTTTTAAAATTAAATTCGAACTTTAATTTAAATCAATTAATTGTGAAACAAATTGTTTTGTGAATTAAATTATGTATTTATTTTTCTTAGGGCACCATGCGAGGTCCCCAAAAATTCAACCCGATGGCTTCCAGCATTAAATTATTTCGAGCCATGAGAGGTCTCGGCACTGATAAGGCTTCTATTACAGAAGTCCTCGCTTATCACACTGCTGAGCAGAGAGATGAGTTGAAAAAGAAGTATAAATATGTTTATAAAAAGGAACTGGCTCAGGTGCTTGAGGAGGAACTAAGCATGAATTATGGAAGACTTGTGTCCGCACTAATGATGGAACCTGAGGACTACATTTTGCAGTGTATTCAACGAACTATTACACCAGTAAGTTAAAAATTAATTAATATCACAAAATAATTATTAAAGTTAATTAAAACTAAACTACGACGAAAAAAGAAACTTGAATATATTTTGCAGCAGAAGTCCGGAGCTAAAAAGTTGGTTCGACGGTTATCCCAGCTGTTTACCAATGGATTAGGCAAAGACGAGTATGTTTTGATTGACCTTTTGTGCTTCAAGTCAAATAAGTATTTGGAGGCTCTCAAAGAAGCATACAAAGAGAGTAAGCTAAAAACAATTATTTATTGAGCAGGGTTGGGTAAAACCCGGGTGAAATTCAAATACCCATTTTACCCGGGGAAAAAAAGGGAAATACTAAAAAAATGTGAAATTTGATTGTATTTTTTTAGAATATGGCGAAGATTTGTCCGAAAAGATAACCGAAGAAGGTAACATGCTTCCTCAAGACTTTTGCAATTTAATCCAAGACATGCTCCTGTGCGACCGGGAGGAAGATGAGCAAATAGACATGGAAAAAGTGAACGAAGATTTGGACGACATTTTGGATACCGATGTGAAGGAAATTGCTGTGCAAACTTTATTTCAAGAGCGAAGCTACCCGCATATTCGACGGGTTTTTGTGGAGTATCGAAGAAAAACTGGGGAGCTCCTCGACAAAATGATTGAAAATAGTGAGAAGTTTTCTGAGGTGGTGAAAGGGGGCTATTTGGCGATATTTAGTAAAATAAGGAACGAGCATTTATACTACGCGGAGAGATTAAGAATGGCGATAGATGGCGTTGGTAGGGATGATGACGCTTTGATCAGAATTGTGGTTTTAAGGTCGGAAATAGATTTATTGGATATTATGGACGCGTATAAGGATAAGTATGGGATAGATTTGGGCACTAATGTGCATAACGAGACGAGTGGGGAGTATAGGGAAATGTTGACCAAAATTATTAGGGTTCCTGGGGAAGGTGAAGGGGAAATGGAAATTAGGCCGGAGGATGTGAAAATGAATAAAGAGGAAATGGAGGACTTGGAGTTGGATGAGAGTAAAATGAAAAAGTTGATGGAGGATGGGGTTGGGGAGGACACAGATGGAGAGAATGGGGATGATGAGAAAAATAAGGTGGATGACTGACTGACGGTGGTAGTTTAAACAAAAGGTTGTAAAAAATATTCATTAAAAAATATGTTGTATCATAAATTGAATCTTAAATCTGAAATAAATATTGAGTATAAATATGTTTATGGTGAAATAGAAAAAAAAAATAACTGTTTTAGTTAATTATCCACATGCATTTATACTTTAAGTTTACTTTATAGCATTAAAAATTAGGTAAAAAATATATTTTGTCAAAATTCCGTGCACCTTTTTTCATTTTAAAATTTAAAAATGCCTTTAATTTAGACAAACTGCCTTTTTTCTCCTTAAAGCAAATTTTTTACGCAAAACGGCAAATAAAAGAGAAAATTACCAAAAAATCTCTCAACCAATCATAATTCTCCAATTTCCATATTTTTACTCGTTCTGTAAAAAAGCAAAATCGCAAAACGCAAAAATGCCGTGAAAAAAACAAAGGTCAAATTGAAATTTTCTCGGAGCCAATCATAATTCACTATTCATCTTCTCATTTTTTCTCCTTTTCCCTTTTCTTCAGCTTTGCTTGCTTCTCTCTTCTCTCCACTGCACTGCTCTAAAAGGCATTGCTGCTCTTTTGTGCTGCCTGTCTACTCGTCGTGTTCGTTCCCGTTCCTTTCTTCTCGTCTCGCTCACTCAGCATCCAGCAAGCAAGGCAAGGTAGGCAGACAAGAGAAGAGAGCGAAAAGTAGCTCAGTCCAGTCAGTCTAGTCGCTGTCCTGTCGTCCCACTCAAAAAACAAAACAGTGCAACAGATGATGACATCATTTGTTTTTTTAATTATTCTCCACAGTTAATTACCTCATTAAAATAATTAACAACTTGTTAAGTTACTTGTTAAGTTTTAATTATTTAAAAAACTGCATTGCAATTTTTTTTAACCTAAAAAACACCACTGCAGTAAATGTTCAGCAGTTAAAATTTAATTAGTGCTCCTTTTTGATCTCTACCTAATTAAAAATAATAATTAAGTAACTTCTTTGTGTAAAATATACAAAACTAAAGAAGGTAAGTTAATTACATAATTATTAATATCAATTTGTAATTTACAAGATAAAAATGTTAATTTATAGTTAACTAATTAATCTTTTTATTTTAAATAGCAAGAACAAGATGCCACCGAAGAAAGGAAACCGGAAGCGAGGAGGAGGCGGAGGACCACCATCCTCAAAAAAAGCACCACCAGCGCCGCCTACACCACCATCACCTCCACCAGCATCATCCTCGTCCTCCTCATCTGAATCCATTCCCCCACCAACCCTACAGTCACCATCACCAGCACGAAAGTCCCCCCGATCCCCCCAATTCCCTCCAAATTTATCCCAGCAGTCTACCGCGAGCAGTGTCGCCTCCTCCTCCTCTTCATCTCGATCATCATCCACCTCCCCCTACATGTCTCCCTCCCTCCTTTCCCCAACCCTCCCCACTACCGAACTCGCCAAAAGGCTCAAGTCCGTGTCCGCCACCCTCCAAACGATGAAGCAGCAGGAAAGCCCCTCCGACTACTTTGACCATCTCCCCCTCTGCCATCACCTCACCAGTGACGACTTTTTCAACCATTCCAGTCGAGATGTGCGTCTCTACGTGGCTTGCTCCTTGGCCGACATCCTCCGGATCTTCGCCCCCGAATCCCCCTTCAAGGGCACCGACCAGTTAAAGTCAGTATTCAAGTTTTTGATAAGTCAGCTCGAAGGTCTGAAGAATCCTCAAGATATCTCCTTCTCCCGCTACTACTACCTACTAGAGAACCTCAGCATGGTGAAGGC
>JAQFZH010001373.1:0-21824 GCA_034695485.1 Entomobrya nivalis
AAATGAAAAGAGTTTGCAACGTTGTATACATTTTCGGTGTCGGTTTATTTAATTTAAGCTGTAGTACTAACTTTTTTTAATATTTTAGTTTAATTAAATACTTTTAAAACGTTCCAAGTAAGCTTTCATTCTATATTAAATGTCATATTAAAGGTAAGGTTAAAGGTTATTTTTCTTAAGTTTTTGCCAATTACGGAATTATACGTTCATCCGCATAATCCACGAATGCATTCGCATTTAGTCGTTCGGACTATAAAATCACGCACTATCCCTAGTCAAATCTTGCAAAGTTTACATCATTTCCAATCAAATTTCCACACAAATTTCAGATAGCTATTCGCTTAATACAGCTTTTTCCCTAGAACTCATTTCTTTGCATCCGTACTACTTGGATATGGATGATGGACCGCTACCGCAGTAAGCATACCATCAAAAATGACAAAATCTACAATATTAACACGTCACAAGCAGAATTCAGTTCCAAACTAAAGCCACATCCTCGACTTACATGTGTCGTATGCATAAAGTGGGATCACACTCGACTCATAGGTCCAGATTCGTATGGAGCATTTAACTTTACAAAAGTTAAGAATAAATCATATTGGGATCCAATTTACAACAATTTTTTTGAAGGCCGGAATAGTTCATTACAAAAGTAACTGGATATGTATTCGTGTTGAGCAACACTCTCTACTCTAATTCTGGAATCCACAGATATTATTATACATGTTTATTAAAGAATCTAACAACAATCTAATCAATAGAACAATCTAAGAAGCAGCATCGTTTCACACAATAGTTAATCAGCGTTATGATATGCGACGTCAGAGATACGGAAGATCAATAAAGCTAATTACATAAGAATGAAACAATTCGCTTTTTGCATTCCTAGAGAAAAAATAGTATTTAATACCTTCCCTGCTATCATTGTCAAATCAAAGTAGAATTTTCTGCTTACTGTGAACAGCAAAGAGGAAAAACCACCTATACACAACCCGGCGACAGATCCACAAATATTGCAACATGAAGTTTTTTAGTCTAATAACCGTTGTTATTACCGCCCTCATTGCTTCCACTGAGGTAATATGTCATTTCGAAAAAAATACATTAAACATATTTCCCCTCTATAAAAGATATAATCAAAATATTTTTAATGCGCATCTTTTGTTTCTTTCGTTTAGGGAGCTCCTGGTGTGACATCTGCTGCGGCTGCTTCAGCTTCGAATAGGGCTGGAGGGTCCAGTGCAGCATCTGCTGCTTCTGCTGCTGGGCAAGTCTAAAGAAAACTAAGCATAGATTACTTATTTGAATTAAGTCTTTCTAAAACATAATTTAACAATTGTACTTTTATTATCTATGAATAGAAATGCGCCAGCCAAAAACCCCATGGCTGCATTGTTCGGTTCAATGTTGGGATAATCCCTTTTGCGGGAATAAACGGACTATATATTGCAACGGAAAATTATAAATTACAAAACGAAACGAGACATACTTTTTGTATTTGTGCTACGTATGATAAACAGCTGTATGCACTTCAAATTTTCAAGATAATTGTTTTTATGATTTCATAATTAACTTTATATATTTTTTATTCAAAGAGACTTAAAAACATAGTGTTTTTACAGTTTTGATTCATTGATATCTCATAAGCATATTAATTATATTTTAACCTCTTTTAAAATATAAAATTTGATGACAGTTGAAAAAATAAAGCAAAAGAAGATATAATGCATTAATAAAATACAATATAATTTCCTCAAAGCCTCTAAAAATCAGCTTGTGTCTGCATAAAAACACTGGTTCGTTGGAACTCAGAAAATTAACTCAAAATACATAACCGATAACTTTTTTAAATCATGTTTTTGTAAACATACTAGCTTGACAATGATGAATAATATTATACGTTCTGCGGAATAATAAAAACTTTATAACCGTTAATAAAGCGTACAATTACAAAGTGAAAACTTTGAAGTTCCTTTTAATTGTATAAACTAATTTAAGCCAAAACATTACTTCTAAACCTAACCAGCACAGTGTACTATATAATTTGAATAGATTTTCGTAATTGGTTGGCTGGTTTGCAACATATTTGCATTTTTCGTTCAATTGGTCGTGGTATGAACCAATTTTTAAATGCAAAAATGTTAACCGATTTTTTTTGAGAATCCGTGTTTTTGCATTTGGGCTTAGATTGAACTGTTATTTAAAATATTTATCAATCGTCCAAAGTAGCCAACAATTTTTGTGTTTCAAACCGTTTTTTGTAATGCAAATTATGTATGAAACATGATTGCATCAATATTTTTACAATGCTTAGGATAACAGACAGGCAAATTTATATAAAGTTAATAATGCGAGTTGATACATCGCTTTCAGTTATGATACAAAACTAAGCCTTGGAATTAATGTGCATTGTCAAGCTAGTATTACATATAAATTCAACAGGCAATAGATTAACTGCAAATTGTCTTCATTTACATTTGATCCAAAGTGTAACTGTTGAACGGTATTTTCCCACGATAGAATAGTTGCAAACACGCTTCATTTACATTTGATCCATCCAAAGTGTAACGGCCGAATGGTATTTTCCCAAGATAGAAGAATAAGCCAATGTTTACATTAGTCCTCCAAGTCAAAATACTAATCAATACTGGAGAAGCATGAGTTTTAATTAAATTTCATTTAAACTACAAAATTGGAGGGCACCTTCAAAAATGATAAATTAAAGAATAGTTAGAGGTAACTTAGTCCAACTGATTCCTCCGATAAGATTACTGAATAAGTTCAACGATTTTAAAAGCGGCGGTTCACAAAAAAACTCATTTTGTGTCTCTTTGAAAATATCGGTTTGTTTTAAGCTGGATAAATTACATAAGATAATACGACGATAAAATTCGTCATACCTTGATTGTGTTGCTTCAGTCTTCTGCAAACTAAGTAATGCAATTGTAAAATATAAAAACATTCTAATGTAATCGGTCGCAAAATCTGACGAGTTTTGAACAAAATAAAAAAGTAGATTTCTGAAATTAGCTATTGCAAAATATTTGCATTTATCGTTCATTTTGTTTCATATCGTTTTCACTATTAACCATTTTTTAAATGCAGAATTTCAAGCGGCTCTTTTTCAGAATCCGTATTTTTGTATTTGAGCATTGAATGAACTGTTGTGTAGAATATTTTTCAACAGTCAAAATTTGTTTTCAAACCAATAAATTCAATTTTTGTATCAAACACCATGAGATGAATACTTTTACAATGCTTTATGGTTAGTGATTGGTTAATGTATACAATTAATTTAGTACGAGCTGATACGTCGGTTTAAGTTATATACAGAATGAAGACATTATGTTTGTACACTTTGTCAAGCTAGCATTATAAACAATGTCAACAGCCTAAGTTAAACATCTTGGGATTACACGCAATGAAAATGAACCGTCAAAAAAATATTATTCAAATTTAGTGTTTTGGGTAAATTTAGAAAAAATTTAAATAACACACTGAAAAGCGAAACAGATGACCAAGAAATGCGAACTTTAAAACAATAAAGACATATATTATTCAATCACCAATTAAAATATATGTGGTGGCTATGATGTCCATATTTTTTAAAAAATCTTTCAATTGTTATACCCTGTAGAATAATATATAGGAGGGAAAATATCACGCAAATAACTTCCTAGGTAATATGCACATATTGCGTTTCAAATTGTGAACCCCGTAACTTTTAGTTATACTCATTTTAATTGATACACAAAATTAAGTGACAATCTCATAATACCAGTGTAAAAATCGCTTCAAGTGTTGACTGCAGAATCTAATCCAACTTTATCTAATAGAACAATGGAAACATTATCATGTCACACAATAGTTCATTCGAGTCATAATACAAGACGTCAGAGACAAGTAAAAACTTATCTTAATTGCATTATTGATTAAGACCACAGCTACATGCGAAAGCATACATAAAATTCTTTCATTAAATTTTTTGCCAAGAGAGATTTTTCGTTTAGGAAAAGCTTACCTAAAATTTTGGTTGGTAGTCGAGTTTTAAAACTCACCTGAACAACCCATAACCCTTTAATAATGAAGTTCTACTTGCTCATAACCGTCGTATTCACCGTTGTAATTGCTTCTACTCAGGTACTTAAACAAATCGAAACAATTACAACAAGTAGGTAATTTTGGGAAATATGTTTTTACACATATTTTGGTACAGATCGTTACTTTGTTTTGTTTAGGGAGCTCCTGTGGCAGCTGCTGCTGCTTCGAACTGGGCTGGAGGGTCTAGTCCGGCATCTGCAGCTACTGCTGCTAGGCAAGGCTAAATACAACATTTTAAAGTTTACAAATTTAAATTACTCTAGTAAAAAATGAAGCAAACATTTGTATTTAAATGCCCTAAAAATTTTGTTTCTTTGTTTTTGTTAATAGAAATGCGCCCGGCAAATCACCTTTGTTTAGCGGTTCAGTATGCGTTCTTTGTGTAAAATACTGAAAATTAGATTGTTGATTAAACTATTAGCCTGATAATGGTTTTTGTGTTTGAAATCAATGAATTCGGTAAATCTTTTAATTAACGACTGGAGATTTTAGGCACAAGCAGGGTTCTTAATAACTTAAAGCATCCAACAAAAAAGAAGAAAAAGTCGGAGTGCATGCGTTCTCCTTTAAAACAAGCATGCATGCATACTTTGTAAATTAGGGAACGTACACTTAACCAAGTAGCATTTTAAATTATTTAATTATTTTTAGAATGTTAGCCAATCAACAAACGTAGTAATTACATTTAAAAGACGTAAACGAATATGTCATTTTTATTTCTGAATATTGTGTTTGTGGATGACTGGTTTTTTTAAAGGGAAATAACTTGTTTAATGGAAAGGCTTTTATGGATGGTTTATTTTTTAGAAGTGTTTATTACTTGGAGAGTGAACAAAGCTGAAACTGAAGGTGACGAAAAAGGCATATTAATTCAACACACATAGGCATATCTAAAAAACGGCAATCGCTTGATTGATAACATGCTTGTGCTAAGTTTGTAATTTAGGCCATCTATACAAAATACCATATTCTATTCAGCAAAGTGTGTAATGTCAAAATGCATAAGACAATTCAAATTGATTTGTAACAAATGCAAATATCCAAGGTGGACTCAAAAATACACCAATATTACTAACGTTACAGTTCATCAAAAATCATTTATCGTTATCAAATACCCCTGGTATAAGTACACTTAGGTGAATCTCTCCTGCCATTTTTAACAAACACAAATTTTTGACATACTTAAAAACTACATATATCGTTTATTGCTAGAATATGTCATACAAGTGTGTCGATACAAGGGATTATTAAGTGATTATCTATTTCTACGATCACTCGTATGTTTTCCAAGACGAAACAAAGAAAAAAATCTTACTAATTGTTGTAAAATATTTAGATGCGCTAACCCTATCTAGTCGTTAGCATATATTAAGGCTCAAGTGTCCATCCAAAATATTATTACACGGGATTCCTTAAGGTTCAAAAAATTTGCTGCTTTAATATACAACTCTTATTTGCTACAATGTCGTATTTAATTAAAATGTTTTTATAATGAGCTGATCAACTAAAACTGTATTTAACATTTGTAATGTCGTAATATATGTTCAATTATTAGTTTTATTTACTGAAGCATATTTTTAAGCTTTCACACATCAATTTTAATTGGATATGTCATTTGTCAACTTGCTAATATCTGTATCTCAGCACTAGGTGTGGGGTTGTAGATGTTTATGATTCCTAAAATTAGCTTATGCTACTTAAGCAATTAAATTAGGTGATGCGGTATGCTTCTTTTTCCATCCACAAATCATTCTAGATAACAAGCGCATATTGAGTTTCATATTGTAAAACTCCATAACTAATAATTATTTATTCCACATAAATTTATGAATTGCAAATTTTTACTTTGGAATTGTGAAGAAAAGCTAACGAAAGAACAGAAAAGTGAAAAAATAGCTTTTCGAATTTTCAGTAATGGGCAAACTTATCTGGAAAAACTCTAATCAGGTTAACGGTATTTAGAGGGCAACGCTAATAACCTTCGAACGGTTGTATGCGTCATGGTCGCGAAAATTGGTATTGTTTCCATATTATCGTAGTGCATGTTGAAGAAACACAACGTGCAAAAAATTAGCTCAGACGGGCGCCCCATGGCGCCAGGGGGTGCAAAAATGTCGTAAAAAGGTGCCATTTTGAAAAATTCATAACTTGAAAACGGGCTGAGGTAATTTCTTGATTTTTTGTTGGGTCATTAAGTATAACCACATATACCGCCATGAAAAAACTACAAAATTGCTATCCAAAAGACGAGACCAATATTTTAAACGAACAAAAAAGCTATCTAATTTGTTTAATGCCGCTCATTAAACAAATTCGATAGCTTTTCTCAACTAGTCGGAACTAGTTCACTTGAAATCTTTATACTAAATTAATTCGTATCGTAGCGTGTTATAACAGATTTGCGCCAAATGTTGCTGTGTGTTTTGCTAACAATTAGTATAGCCAGATATATTGACTTATCTACACGCTTAGAAATATAATCATGGTCAATTAATCAATATATGTAGAAAGTAATAGAAAGATAGAATATGAAGCAATGACATTTGACATTTTCTAATTGAATACATATATATGCCCAAAAGATAAATTAAGTAACCCAGGTTGTTGTAGTTTACACCTTATTTGTGGCTTAAAGTTATTCGATTACTAACTAAACAATGATAAACCCTTATTTTACTACAAATTTATTGTTCTCGAGTATTTTAAACCAAGCGCCAACCCAAAACTGACGATGTTTTGCATTTTAGATTAAATCCTTAGTTGATGTTTAAGATGCTACTTTCATATAGCAAGTTTCTATTGTTGAAAAAAAGACTACACTTTATATTTCTTTGAAATTATAAGTTTTCGTAAAAAACAAAATTTTAAAGATAAATCTGTTGTAGACTTATTATACACTAGAAGGTAAAATCTATAATGAATCCAATAAAATAATAGTAATCATATTACGAACAATATCATCACAAATGAACATGCCAAGTTGTGCTCTTCCAATTCCATAAAGGCCCAAATTGTATCCGATTGGCTTACAAGCTCGAATAATTTTCTCGTCTGCCTTATTTTTCAAATGTAACGGCCAAAACTTTAAAAATCGTTTAGAGTTTTCAAATGGAATATTAACAAGATATGTGAGCAGTAATGTATAGACAAACCCCATAACTGATACAACAGGCATTAACATATATATCAGAGTATCAATTTTACCATACCAATTAATAGTCATTGAACAAGTGCCTGAGATTGCCATTACCCCAACCAAAATTAAAACATCAAGGAACTGTCTATAAGTTATGTTAATAATCCTTACAACTATCTCAATACTTCTAAATTGCCTTACGTATTTATTAAACAAAATACTAGACGTCTTCACAGGAAAAAGCAATTTCGAAGTACAGACCATCAAGGTATCTTGAAACATAATGAGCAAAAGTATTACAGATAGGAAACTCAAGGCATTGAAAGATACAACAATTGTATAATAACATGCTTCTATAATTTTAATAAAGCGGTTTAAATTAATTATAAGTTGCAAGGGGCAATATGATACGACAAGTGGAAAAGCACCAAAAGCAATTATAACTAATATGTGACAAATTGCAATACCGTAAATGAAATATTCTTGGACGAATTGCCCACCAAGAAAGGTTTCAGAACTTCCATACAATTTAGTTTGCTTGCACTGTTTGCGAAGCTTATACATTTGATTTATAATGTAGATGATTTCATTTGGATACTCGTTTTGTAAATAAAAGATGCCAAGAAATATTAAAAACATACAGAAGGCAGAGCCGTACACAACAGCTTGATCGACATGACAAATAGTATACGATTTCCATTTGAATGTTAACCAGCACAATCGATATAAAGAATACGGTAGTAAAAAAGCAAACGTTGGAAATCGTGAGAAAATTCGGATAACTTTGTGATTCGATTTGTGATATAAACGGCTTGTCGTTGCAAGCCGTTGCTCTGATATGAGGTGCCATGGTTGGGGTACAAATTTTTGTAAAACGGAATGGGTTGTGAATACACCAATTGTTAGTGACATATTTCTGGGTCCCTTCTCTTGCAAGGTATAGTATAGTTTTGCGTTACTCGACTCGTAACACTCAATTAGTTTAAATGAAACTGTTGATTTTTATTGAAGGTTTATTTGCCTTTGCGATCAAAACAAGAGGTTTGTGTTCCAGTGACTAGTATAGTGGGACTTAAGCTTAGATTGAAAATAAAATATGGAAACGTGTTAAATTCTGAGCAGCACACTAGTAGCATTTTTTGCAATATAAACCAAATAACAAAACTGAAGGATTTGTGTTACCGTCCTCTAAATAACCAAACATTCTGTACTAAAGATCTAATGATAATTTGAAATTGATAGTTTGTAGAAATATATAGGTTGCTCACATAAATGCTGCTTTCGTTGACATATAGTTATCATTTTTTTGTTAAATATAATCTATTTGATCTACAATAATTGTGGTTCGAGGGATTTCCGGTTTCTGTATGCTTTGTCTATTTATGCTTGGGCTGTTTTTGATGTTATGACAGTTCATTTTTGAAAGATAGATTGTTGGGTAATCTTTTTTTTGTTTTTATCGTTATACTCGGAATGCGGAAGAACGTTTCGCATGCTTATTAATGCGAGGTTATTCTGATAACTCCTCATGGAAAGCATTTGAAATAATTAAAAATCCTAATTAATTACCAATGTGATATCGTGAAATTTAAATATTGATAGAGATTCTGATGAAGTTGAACCGGCGTCGATGCAAATTAATCCGGGAAAAATAAAAAGGTGTAGAAAGGTCTTAAATTAATTAATTACAGGTTATTTGATATTATCAAAGTTTTAAAATCTTTGAAAAATATTTTCATGTCGTGAAAACAAAATTAGTTTTAATGCTGAAGTTTATCCCTTATGCAAGTTTATTCATTACCTATTTCACAAAAATATGTCTATTTACGAGATTTGACAACACACAATTCGGTTAGGTGACGAAGTCCGCCAGTGAAAACCTACGCCCCTGAGATAAGCCAATTTGCTTATACCTTCGAATAATACCCTTAAAAAATATGGTATGGCTAAAAGTACAAAGTCACGAAAATCAATCTAATTTGATTCAATATATTGCAATTATGTTAAATGTTACATTAAATGCACATATTATATATTTTTTGATTTTGATTTGGTTCATTTTTACCATTTTTATCATATTTGTTTGAAGGTAATGTTCTAAGGGATAAGCATATTGATTTATCCCAGGGGCGTAGGTTTTCACGGGCGGAATTTGTCATATCACCCACAATTCATTACATCGAATTGTAGACATGGTAAACAAATATAGATTTTTTAAACAACATTTTCAACAAATCATAACACAAAATACTGTACGTCAAAATCGGTCGAATGTAACAAATAATGTTAGTGTTTTGTAGTTAAAATGCGCCATTTATGGCTCAATAATGTATGTATAAAAGTTGTTTGCAAGTCACGATTTATGATTCAAAAGCTGTTGTTTGGGCTTTAGGAACTGTTAATAATCTTATTGTTAAAAGCGTTATCAAACTAATTAACTGAAACTGAAAAAGTATTTTGCTAGGATTTTTTTTTAAATATTTAGTTTATTGACTAGTCGTTACTTCATTTTAAAGCTCTAAGACTTACAGAAGTTTCTTACAAAAATTTTCATTAACTTCAATAATGTTTGCAGTGCTTTTCAATACAAGTGTTGTGTCTTGCCGCAATATCATATTTAAGTGATCATTATCATAATCAGCAAATGGATTTGAGTACTGTTTCAGGTAAGCGAGACAACATGGCTAATACATTAAACCAAAATAAACAATCTTTTAATAAGCTAACAAACCACAACTCATGTACCATGAGTCAATATAAATTGCAAAAATAATTAGTTGTAATGATGCTACATTTCATACTCATTTAAGTCGTACATTGAATGATCCCAAATTTCAAGTACGTGGCAGAACGTTTACTTTAATTGTACGAACGTGACTTAGTTGAATCCCATGTGAGCATCCCCAATTCCTTAATGCTTTCACTTTACACCATACAAACTTGCAAACGATCGTAATTGACTTTCCAATTGGCCCAGCCGACTCCAAAACTAAAATTATAAAAGGAATGACAGCAAATGACAGCAGCATATAGAAAACCACGGCAATATTTCCCTTTAGTGAAAGTGCCTTCGGTTTTTTAAAAAGACTTTGAGTCATTTTCTTTTGTTTTAATGTATTTCGAACATCGAGTGGTAAGTTGTTCTTTGTTTGCTTAACCCACAACTCCATGAGTCCAGAGTGGATCAGAGAACCTAGACGTGTAAAGAAATGACGTGCACCTACAGGAAATTTGATAAATCTCCATGATCGCACCGTATTTTCGCATGGTTTTGTACTTATGTGTAAGTTCTTTGAAGCAATATCACCATCTTTCATTAAAAGTGTGTACATTGCCGCAACACTGTCATAAGAATCAATCAAAGCATGTGATACGCATTGTTTGAGCTGGGATGCTAGATAGGCAGGCTCAGACATATCAATTAATTCAACCAAGTTTTTGGGTCTAATAAAATGTCGCGTAAGAGCTTCCGTTGTCTTGGAATAAAAGCTACATACCGGCGTATTAGTTTTATTCTCAAGAAAAGCAATACAAAATCTCATCTCAAATTTCGTTCCAGATCTATTAAAGGAAACTCCTTTGCTCTGCATTATTCGTGACCTTCGCACAAGAATTTTTCTAGGAAACTCTTTATGTTTTGCCACAAGTGTTGGCGCACCAGGGGAGTAAATTGAGAATTGATGCGAGATTAGCTCATTAAATGAATCGATGGGGCTATTTCTCAATGCACGACTTAACCTGTTTATGTTTTCACCCTGGTAGCTATAGTTGAATATAAGAGCTACAAAAAGCCACGGTGCGAAGAACCACCTCCATGCTTTGAGGACTGAGCTTTGTTGAAACAGAAGCAAATTGTAAACGAACGTTAAATCTAAAAATATATCCCTCTTCATATTTTTGATTTGGATTCGATTAAGAAACAAGCCAGACATCAAGCCAAAGCTCATAAGGAATAGCCAGGTTTGCCAACTAAATGCAGATACAAAATCTTTAATGGATAAACCATCAGAATTTTGTAGAACCGTGCAGGAAAGAAAATGAAATGGAAATGGCTCTTCATAAAAAAAGTCGCCAAGGCAAAAAACATTCGAGTCGGTTTCCACTCTCGGGAATATATGCGTGTCGATCCCAAAACTTGGAGTATAGATAATTGTAGAATTGACAATTAATTCGGATAAGAATGAATTGGAAAATATTTCTGAAGTGCGTTCTGTCATCCAGTTTTGTTCAATATATGCAGCGCTTTCCTCTGTAAATGCATATACTACCAAACCATTTGTGGGCTCGTCAATAGACAACGTTAATGACACAAAGTTTGAATATTTGGCTATATCAAGAGGTGTTAGGATCATGTGATTGGATTTCCAGATGACTCTGTTCAAACATCTATGCCAGTGCAAGGTTTTCTTAATTTTAGCATAATCACGTATTTTGCATATTTTTTCAAGCAAACTAAATATAGGTTTCAAAGCTTTGCCATAGCTTGCCGAATATGCTTGGTGGACTGTATATGATATCGTTGCACGTGTGGTCGGAGTAGATTCTATTCGGTATAGTAGTTTTGTGGGTAAAATTCCAGGAAAGCTCGAACTCGCCGTGGTTTTATATTCAAGTGCAAAGAGAATGTTCGATGGGCCCAAAACTCTAAACGAACTTAACTTACTTTGTTGCTCAACATGAACCAAGATCCAATTACTTTTATAAAGGCGAGGCTCCTTCGTAAACTCGAAGAAAGGATTGTAAAATGAGTCCGTTAGAATGTTGTCATAAAATTTGTGCACTCCTTTCACCTGGGGAAGTCGAGTATGATTCCACTGGATACATGGCAATGGATCAATGATTAGAATCACATTACATGTGATTCGGTGCTGTGGCTTCGAGATGAACATGAATTCTGCCTGCGTTTTGTTCAACTTGTATAGGTTGCTGTCCTTATAGATGTTACGCTTGCAACTGAAGTGACCGTCCCTCTTATCCAGGTTGTATTGGTGCAAGGAATAAATTATAGGGAATGAAGGTGAAACTAGAAAGTAGTTTTGGGAGTTGTCCGGATGAATTTGATTGGAAACTATGTGAACTGTGCAATAGTGAAAAAGCGACAATGAGTTGGTAAGGTTTAGTATGTGCAGAGGGTATAGATTTGACATCCTAGGAACAAAATTTCCAAATTCAAAATTAGTGGTACAAATCAATAAATGTATAGTTATTTTAGAAACTGGTTTCATTCGTACTTCTTTTATTTTGAAGAAGATTCCATTCGCATACTAGGCTTTATGTCCATATTGATGTTGTTTAGCCACTAGTTGGCCATGGTGACAACCTGAAATTCAATAAGATAATTTTTAAAGAAGCCTTTATAGAAGGTCAATTAATTGTATATATTAACTAATAAAATTCTGATTATTTAAAAAAATATTTTCCTATAATTATTTCAAAAAATGAAAGCATTTTATAAAATTTTCTCTAAATTAGCGAAATGTTAAAATTTTTTTTTTCTAACCAGTGTATTTATATGGAAATCAATTTTTCAATATTTATTCTAGTTATGTTTTTTTCTAAAAGCCTTTGCAGGCAAGATCAATTAATAACCAATACAAATATTTTTTACCGATAATTTGTATTTTTGTTTTGAACTATTGAAAAAGTGTAGATTAAAAAAAAATTATTTCCTCTTATAAAAAAGGCTATATTATTTAAGATTTGTTTCCTAGAACAACTTAAAAGAATGAAAAATATTTTTAATAATGTCGCTCAAAACCGGCGAAACGTTAAAATTAAAGTTTTCAAATCAGCTTGCATGGAAATTTAGTAATCGATTTCTATTCTTTTTCTATTTGCCCAACTTACGGTCGCTTTAAGACAACTTAAATATAAACTTGAATAGGTTTGTCCATTTTTTCACTCTTTAATATTTGAGTTGGAATAATTATTCAAAAAATATGGGCAGCTAACTTTTTTACTGACATTTTATCTATATTTCTAATTACTTTTTTGATTAACTTGGCTCTAAATCATTAGCAACTATACGCGATTTAAAAAACAATTAGTTTGGTTTAATAAAATATGGCTAATAGCCTATTGGGCATACCAATTTATTGACCTGGTAATTTAGTGCAGATATTAACTTATAAAATTCAGACTATTTAAGAAATATTTTCCTAGAGTTACTTGAAAAAAGAAAGCATTTGATAAATGCGCCTCTAATGTAAAAATGTTAAAATTAAATTTTTCTAAACAACTTACTTATATGGAAATTAAGTTATATATTTTAATACTTGTGATATTTGCGCAACTAACAGTAGCTTTATGACAACTTCTTTACTTGAAAAGGTTTGTCAACTTTTTCCCTCTTTAATATTCAGCTAGGAATAACTATCCGAAAAATATGGACAGCCTACTATTTTGACTTACACAAGATTCCTTACACAAGCTTGACTTTGTATCCATATTACTGTTGTTTAGTAACTATTTAAAATATTTTACCGATGATTGGTATTTCTGCTTTGGAACTATTAAAGAAGTGTAAATTTTTAATAAATTGATTTCCTTTTACAAATAATAGCATGAAGTTCTGATTATTTTTAAAAAATCCCTAGAACTACTTGAAAGAAAGAAAAATATTTTTATAAATGTCGCTCAAAAACGGCGAAACGTTAAAATTAAAGTTTTCAAATCAGCTTACTTACATGGAAATTTAGAAATCGATTTCTATTCTTTTTATATTTGGCCAACTTACGGTTACTTTAAGACAACTTATAAACTTGAATAGGTTTGTTCACTTTTTCGCTCTTTAATATTCGAGTTGGAATAACTGTCCAAAAAATATGGTCAGCATACTATTTTAACTAACACATTATCTATATTACATTTTTTGATTAACTTGGCTCTATCATATTTTTATATCTAACATTAGCTTACATAAATTGTTATGCCCAATAGGCTATTAGCCATATCTTATAAAACCAAACTAATTGTTTTTTAAATCGCGTGTAGTTGCTAAAATTCGATATTTTGACATCTTAAAAAGTCATCATTTTAACGTTTTAACAATTCCTTATTTTTACAATTCGTCGTTTTTATAATTCGACATTTTTATAATTCGACATTTTTATAATTCGACATTTCTTTAAAATCTGCATTTTTATAATTCGGTATTTTTATAGTTCTACATTTTTGTAAATCTACATTATGAAAATTCGACATTTTTATATTTTTATAATTCGACGTTTCTATAAGTCGATATTTTTATAAATCTACATTTTTGTAAATCTACATTTTATAATTCGGTATTTTTATAATTCGATATTCTTATAACTACCGGTTTCCATGGAAACTAATAAAAAGACTAAAAATAAATTCCGGTTGCCATGTCTAACTTTTGGCTGTAGTTAGACATTGTGCAAAATTTTCCGTTTTTTTTATTAAATTCATTGCTTTTTGAAAAATAGACATTTGGTTAGTCAATTTAAATATTTCCCTTGAAATAATAATTATACGTATTTTTTAGGTTTTGCATAGTCAAATGCAAATGAAGTTTTGCTATTAAAGGTTGTGAGACAAGATGGTACTCTGTAGAGATCTACGTTTCAAAATAAATTAGATTTCTTGTGGATTCAATTTTTCTTGGAGAACTAACCGTACTGTTTGGTAACGAGATCGAGCCCAGATCCTCTTCTATTTGTGCATACCAGCCCCCCACCACCATATATAGTTTGTAAATTAAATAAACTACTGTGCATACCATAGTTTATTTAAAACTCACCACCTCTTGTATTGTTCCGATGAGCCAAATCGAATATTTATTGAATAATCATAGAACTGCAGTAGTAATATATAGATATTGTTTTGAAAAAGTTATTTAATTCAGACAAACTATTTTTACTTAATTTACTTATGGTAGCATCATTTAAAAACTAATGTAAACTATAATAAAATCAGGAATTTATATTGTTTTTCTGATTTCTTAAAAAATTACTTACTTTGTCAAATGAGTAGTTTTTAGCTAAACCGACGGTTTAGCAAAAAGTTTCTACTCCATTCTACCATGTATAGCCAACAACAAAAAATGTCCTATAATATGTTTTTTGTTTTAATCCAGCTGCCATAAACTTTATGAGAACGGTTGCTTTTGAGCTTTCTACAAAATCAACTACGCCCCTAAAGGCCAATCAACTGAATGATTTGTTTAAATCAGTTTTGTTCTAATGGAATATGGACATTTAACTTTCAGTTTACGCGTAAGGAGAAATTCTTTTCTTGCATGATATTTCACAATAGGTTGGCCAAGTACCAGCTTGTGAATACTAAAGCGCCAGCTAAACTGCCTGTGGTCGCCGGGTTGATATTAAGATGATCCCTTCTGTAGAAACTAGTGGGCGCTTTATTAAACTGGAAAATTGGAAATTACAAGACAACCACAGTGATATAAAAATTGTAGTGAACAAAAATTTGTATAACATTCAAGTGTACTTACAAAACCTAAATTTGAGTAATTTTAAATCGCATAATAAACAATTGTGAAGAATTCAGTTTACAATTTCCACAATAATAGTAATCAAATTTAATATAATTTGACACTTATTTGTATATTTAAGAAACATTTTATTTAGTATTTTCCACAGTTTTGATCGATGAAATTTGATTAGAATGATAAATACTTTAGGTTGTTGTCGCTAGTGTTATTTTGTGCTGGGGGAGGATAGAGAACTGGAGAGTTGGATGTGAGTCAAGAGGAATACAGAAATCGACTGCTTTATTCATCACAATGAATGCACATTTATACGTTCACATAATACATATAACCTAACACTGGCTTTGCAACTCATCTAAATGCAGATGCGCAGTGCACAGAAACATTCCTCATGAGCACTGATGCCTAACAATAAGATGATGATGACATCACAGTGCCATCACAATTAGCATAACAATTGTATTTAAATCTTTCATAAATTAAAAAAAATCAAGGGTGCTAGGATAATTAATAAATTCTATAAAATAAATATATTTTTCATAATTCCTGTTCCAAGTTTTCCAACTATTACAGAAATCTTAATTTCAACTAAATCCGTTAATAAACCAATGGGTAGTAGCAAATCAAAGACCCAATTTTTTAACATGGAAAGCTAATAAGGAAATTTAACTTTTTCGACTGTTTCTATAATTGGCTTTTAAAACTTTTTTCTGATACTTCTTCATGAGATGAAGTATATAACTCCTGTTCCAAATTTTTCAACTATTACAGAAATCTTAATTCAACTAAATCTGCTAATAAACCAACAAGTAGTAGCAAATCTTAGATTATATTCTTTAACATGGGAGGTAAATGGGAGAGCTCACTCATGAATGCTCTATCGGGGACCTGAATAGAAAATTCCTTACGAGGCTTAAAATCAATTTGTAAAAAACAGAATTATCCGATGGTATATTAAACCAAAACATCGACAAAAAAATTGGATAGCTTTTCAGTACATTTAATATTTTTCTATCATTTTTCTAAATACAAAACATGTTTTTAAGCACCAACAATCATTTTGAATATTACTAAATACCGTGAATAAAATCTGCAAGAACTTGAGCCCAAATTACAGTAACGATTAAATGGAAAATAAAGTAACGACATAAAAATATACAATGTTTTGTAATACTTTATTTCATTTTGTTCGATTCGTATCGTAGTGTCGTAGGACTTTTAACAATAAAGTTATTCATATTTTATCGGCTTATAATTATTTTGCTTCCTTATCGTTTACAATTTATGACGTTCTGTTTTGTATGTACTTATGTTTAAAGGATTATAAATTACAAATACTAGTAATAATTTATTATATCAAAACCTTAACGAAATAATAATTTGTGTATAATAATAAGTATTCTCCAATCTACACCCAACTTCCTTTTGAATTATGTGTTATACAAACATTTTAGCGATCCACAATCTTAAGCTTAAAATTACGCTAACGAGTAGAAAAAGAATAAAACAAATAACACCCTAGCATATTTATATTTAATATTCTTCGATTCTTTAGAAAATCAATCATAACATGTATAAAACTGGTTTTAGAATAAAAACAGTCGACAATCACAGATATAACACACAAAGAAGATTATATCATTTTATTCCTAATGTTAAGCTTATCTCAAATTTCACATAATTGCTGATTTTGCAAGAAGAGGTTGCAATTATTCATTAATTTGATATAACAAGTCAGCAAATCTATTTGGCATATTACGAAAGCTAAAAATTATTATAAAGACTAATATTTTCTAGGCAAATAGTTTAACTTTTACAAATGTAAAACTATTCCCATTTGTATTTATTTCCTGTTTATTTTCAGAAATACTATAATTTTTCCAGGATGTTTCTGAGCTTCAACAGAAACTTAACCTGTAATATCATTACAGTATATTTTATTTATCTAACTACTGTACCTGTTTGTTATGGGCTTTCAGTTTTAAAGTCATCTGAGCAATTGGACGAAAGCATCGCCATAACAAATGGATTTCCTCACTGTTTAATCCACATTATAAACTTTTACGGATTTAATATTGATTTTCAAACAGTAAAACAACCAGTTGTACTCCTTCGCTACATTTCCTTTAGCGATCACTATTTTCTTTATCCATATGAACTGTATCCTGCCATAAGCAACAGAAATGATAAAGTTTTGACATATAATCAAAGTCAACTGAAAAATACTAACAACATCTTACTAAATAACTTAACTCATTCGACCTCTGATATATACAAAGCTAGAAATATAAATTGTGAAGCCAATATTTATATCAATCCTCCAAGTCAAAAACTCAGCCCATCTTTATACTTTCAAGATCTAAACCTTGGAACTATATTAAAGGATCCGTTTTGGATTAACTACCGATTTAATAATGCTTCTAAACAATGGAAAAACACTTTCATTAATACAGTTCCAAAGTATTCGTTGCTAATATGTGAACCCAGTAGAAATTCAATCTGCGAAAGCAAAGCTCAAATCAGTACCTGGATATCCGCGGTTCTTCATCATCCCGATTTAGTTCGATTTAAGGAAACAATACTTGTCTTGATTACTTGCACACTTAAAAGTGAACTATTTATACATTGTCCATATTGCGATCCATGTGATCAATTTAAGCTGAAACTTGTTCCAACGCCGAATACTGACATAGCTAAATGGCCGTTCAATAATATGGTATTGAGCGGAATCGTAAACGAAATAGGTCCTTATTCGATCGATGTTTCCGTACTTTGGTTTATCGAACAATTTGACGATTTAAAACAAAGAGAACGAAGAACAGTCCGATCGATTCTTGAGCATATTCGCTTAATGACTTTTGAAACTATGGATTCAATAACACATCTCGCAGATTTATACTTAATTTCGCATATACTTTCAGGCAATCTATCAATAAATTTTGGATCAGGTTATGACTTTCGGTCCTTCAAACGAATAGAAGTAAAATCTTCTCCAAGTTGCACCTCAAAAGTGATAAGCTATCATCCAAAACTAAGACCTACACTTCATCACGACATAGAGTTCCATCCAGGTTTTTATCAAGCAATTGGTTTACTCTTTCGAAAAGAACGACTGAAATTTGTCAGCTGTCATAAAGAGCAACCGCACTGGATAACCGCGCTAAAGGAATTATTCACGGTTTTTGATACTTTAACTTGGATTTTACTAATCACGACTTCTATCGTAGTTACAATTTTTAAGGTTTTGTTACATGACCAAACGAATCATTTAAGCAGATCACAAATTTTTAAGCAAGCTTGCATGGATTTGTTCGGAGCAATTTTGGATCAAGGTTCTAATCTGTTTTCTACAGTTCCACGGCATAATAAATTTAGTCTCTATATTTGCTTTTTCTTTGTTCCGATTACATTCTTTGTACTTAGCAATACATACAAAGGTGATAACATAACTAGGCTTACAGTACAAGCTCCTATGGTGCCATATGACACGTTTAAAATTCTGGTAGAGCATAAATTTCAAATCTTCTTGCGACCCGTTTTGATGTCAGAACAAGGTTTGGAAAATGTACGAAGCAAATTAGGATCGAAAAGAGAATACTTTAAGGAAATTGGCCATGAAAAAGATCGATTCGTATCGCAACTTTGGTATCGAATAGCACTTCGTTGGACAAGTGCAGACTTATTTGATGGTGAAGATTTCTCCACCGATCAAATTGCGAATACTACTTGGTGGTATCTAAATAACTCTCGTATGTTTCCTACCCAAGGTAATAAGGCGACCTTGCAAGCTGACAATGAGACTATTGATGTAGTAATAGACAGGCATATGGAAGCTTGTAATAAATCAGCTGTGATTTTATCTGACGACTTAGCTTTGAAGATTCATACGATATTAAGTGTAAAGAATAAACCAGTGTATATTGGAAAGGATATTATTCATGAATATCTGACAGGGTATAAGTTTTTCGGATATTTTCCTACGAAAATGTTGCTAAAATCGAAGCATCAGTTTGAAGCTGGGATTGTTGAATGGTGGCTGAGTTACTTCAAGTGGTGTTCTTTAATGAAAACGAGAGCACAGGAAGTTAAATCATTTAGTAATAAAACTACAAATATACAGGAAAACGGAGACAGTAAAACCAATACTGGCATTTGGGCGTTGTGTTGCATACCAGCAATTGGGTTATCGATGTCACTGATTACATTTGTTTTGCTTGAGAGTGATGCAAGTGGTTTCATTTGTAACATGTTAAAGAAATATTTACAAACTTGGTATAAATACCTGTAATCTGATTAAGTTACTGATTGGAAACGTTAAATATTTTTCTTTCGCTCAATTTTCTTCTCAATTCTAATGTAAAAAATAGAAATTTAGAAATTTATGTAGAATAAATAAAAAAAACTATTAGTTATGGAGTTTCACAATATGAAATGAAAGATGCGCATGTTATGTAGAATGATTTGTGCATGGAAAAGAAGCGTACCAAATCACCAAATCTAATTGCATAAGTAGCATCAGCTAATTTTAGGAATCATAAACAACTACAACCCCAAAATTTTATAAAGCCTAATAAAATTTATCTGTAAAAGCTTGCAAATATCCCAGAGTAAATAAAACCAATTAGTGAACAAACGTTACAACATTGTAAACATTTAGTTTATCAGCTCATTAAAAATCATACATTTTCTCATAGTTTGTCAAACATTTTAATGAAATACGACATTGTAGCAAAAAGGAGATGTATATTAAAGCACCATTTTTTTGAGATCTGCACAAGCATACCACCCCCAATAATTCCATACAAGGATTTGGATCTGTAAGCTCGTCTTTGGTACGACCACCTGCACCATTCCGTGTGCCACCTTAACCAACATAATTTGGAGCAGAAACGTTTCCTGTGCTGTACCAGTTTGGATTTTACCCGCGCATGATGGGTTGACCCGCTCCTTAAAATTGGCTACCACCTATGGCTAACCAAAGCATCCAACCAAGTAACGGCGCATCAGTAGCTGCTGTCACACAGGCCGTGGTTGCAGCAATACCAGTCATGGTATCTTCGATCGAGGCGAGGTAAGCTGCAGTTAAAAGTTCCTGCGAGAACCCAAGAGTTCACGGGGCTGTACCGCTACCTGTAGCCGAACCTTCTGATAATACTGCGCTGATTGCGTGAAGAAACCATCCAGGAAGAAATATCAAGAATTCTGCCACTTTGCGGTAGAATGTGATACTGATACCTTACAGAAACTAAAGTCAAACGTATTTCAATATGCAAACTAGATATATCTATACAGAAATGCAATATATATCAAATGATAATTGGGAATATTTGATTACAGTTATTCCGACTTTACCGTGATTGTTTGGCTGACGAGAAAATTAATTAATACATGCTGAAAACTAGATTTAGCGAAGTTGCTGCAAATGGCTGGATTGTTGAATGGGAACCACTGTGGTGGTCCAATCTAGCTTTATAAACATGTGGCAATGTGGGGAGCGTTTGCATTCCAAACCCAATGACAAGGGCAAGGCTTCTGTGGAATGAGTTGTCTTTTTTGGAAGAAAACTATTATTGTCTGTTTATCGTTACCAGAGACTTCATGCAACCTCTCTGGCTAGCCAAGAAAAGGCTCCAAGGTCCGTACGCGAAGAAATTGCCTGCATCATTTACTGAACCCCCTTTGTTCAAAATGATAGTCGTCTTGGGCATATTGGGGCTAAATGGCTACACTGGACATTTGTCGCTTTCAACAACTTCGAAATAAGGCGAAGATATATCATCCTCATATTTTATTTTGGCCAAATCTAGGGATTTCATTACGTTTGACGTGCAACAATCATCATACACTTGGTGGTACGCATGTTAGCAATATTGAAATTATTCAATGCCATCAACGTTACCAAGTTGTTACTCCTTACTTAAATATTTTTTCAGCATTACTGACTGTCGCGCGGTGTATTTGATGTACTTTATTGAACAACACGTCAATAATCATCGCAATTTTGATCTGAACCATAGTCTGGCGTGAAGTCAACTTATCTTCAGAAAAATCTGTTTTCATGCCAGCGGATATCCTGTTTCAAAAGAAGCAATCCAACCTGGAAAACTCAAACCT